>SJJU01016665.1:0-19257 GCA_012932125.1 Conopomorpha cramerella
TCAGGCAAGGTGGACTGATGATATACGCAAGATGGCTGGCAGAAGCTGGATGCGAGAAGCCGAAAACAGATCACAGTGGCGTGCAATTGGAGAGGTCTTTGTCCAGCAGTGGACTAGTATGGACTGATGATGATGATGATGAAGAATCTATAATATTCGCGTCTAATTCAGTTCCTAATCAAATAACCGTTTCACCTTAAACAGTTTACATATTCTGATCAAAATCAAAGCGTATGTATTTGAGGCGTATAATATTTTCTTGACGATTGCCATTAGAATCAGGCAAACCCTAAATCTTATCTGAGTAGTGTTTCATTCACGTTTGAGAATACAAGTCTTAATCTGATCTCACGATGAGAGTACTATGACAATATTTTGTTATAGAATTGGATATGTTCGAGATCACTATTAATGTTAGTGCAGTGAGAACGGACAAAGTTTCCCAGCGGCGTGGACAGGAGGTGGCTAGAAAGCAGCTTCCGAACTGCTGGCTGACCAACCAATCACAGCCTTTCACTAATCTCGGCGACATGAAAGTGCATTGACTCGCCGAGGTATACTTAACTATAGATACATCTAGTGACGTTCGTAATCCCCAAAAATGGTGTGGACAGAACCAATGATGACAAGAACATTTAGCATAATAAAAAAAAATACACTTCACGCCTTTAATCTCAAAGAGGGGTAGGCAGAGGCACTTGTTAAAGCAAGTACCAATAATAAGGATGTAAGAATGTTAATCTGGGTCTTCAGTAGCAAGTTTCTTGATCATAGCCGGAATAAATCTAAAGAACATCACATAGTAGCCTCCTATGACACGCCAGGAAGAAAGACAGCTGATGAATTCTAATTGCGGGATATACGTACTTAACTGTTGTATTGAAAAGTGCATTATTGACATGTGATGGAATCGATGGCTTACGTCAAGAAAGTGGTCGGTGATGTGATATGATCAACATGGCGTTGGAATCTTTAACTAATTTAGGCGTCTGAGGTGTTAATTTTGGAGAGAAAAAATAACTTGCGTACTTCATATAGTTCCTGGTGTAGCTACAAGAAAACTTTTTCAAATATTGCTTTGTTTTTTTTTGTTTCGTATAGTACAAATGACATTTACCTCTTAGACTCCTTTTAATCTGATAAATGTTGTCGTGCTGATTGGGAGTATAGCACATCCAAAATAAACAAAATGTGCTTTTGCCTACCTCGCTTTGTAATTTAAAAGCTTGAAGTGCATTATTCCTTTATTGTTTATTAAAATAAAAAAAATCTTGTTGTATCTAAATTAATGTTTTTGCGCCTCAGAAAATCTTCACCGTACCAGCACGGAAAACGGGGTTAAATATTTTATACAATGCGTATGTATGTGAATTAATGTGTGGGACTCTGGCAAACAATTACTTGTAGCTCGATTTCACATTTCCATTATAATATGTAATTATATTATAAAAACCCAAGGTATACTGTGCGCATTTCTTAAAAGCAATTCCACACACGCGTTCCTAGTTACCAGATATTAATTTACTTAAAACAAAAATAAATTAATTCATAATATGAAACAGGAGAGAGAAAGAATAATTGCGTTCGTCAACTCTAAAATTCTCATGACAGTTTCAGAATGTGAAACTCAACGGCAATAAATGCTTATTAACATGTCAACGGACACGCTATGATTGCCAGAGAACTGACAACACTGTAAAGAAACAGTGGAGCGATCGTCAACATGCGAAATGTCTCGCTTTGAGATGAGAAAATAATTTGTAAGCGTGCATTTACTATATGTATGATTGTGTTTTCGTCCCCGGGGTGTAATTAATCTCGACAGGAGACTAGGAAAATGGGCTTTTTTATGGCTCACTAAACAAGCGTTTGACCACCATCCTGTCTGATGTTAAACAAAGATGTGTTCTACGGTAGAGTACACTTGTGGATCAATGAAATTTAGTTTCATTTACATTTCATCATGGTTGATCTAATGTAGCTTTGATCGTGTTCCCACTGTAAGTCTTATATGATAAACAAATTTCCTCAAAATGCGCTACGACCTCATAGATTGGTATCGGCCCCGGATGCTGAACTCGAGGGACTCTCTCCAGAGGACGGGCAGCAGCGCTCTCTGTGAGCTAAACTATAACACCGCTGCGATTACCAACCCGCCTGCTAAGAGTGGCGATTATTGGCATTGCCCCCCAAATGATTATGGAAACCACTGGAGGAGGTCCTCGTCCAGTCCGTGGGCGTCATGTGGCTGATGATGATGATGCTGAACTCGAACCGACGATGACAGTAACTAAGTCATAACTCGAATCGTCCAAGGAAGAAAGCAATAAGTCAGTCTGCACTTTTCTACCTTCAGCAGTTAATATTGTCTTAAACGACCATGTTTGTACAGGCGCACACGCGAATAATATCCAGCCGAAACAATCCGCTCTTTGAATTTGAAACATATAATAAAAAATACAATAAACGACTTGTCATTTGTCACTCGTTGGAATCTTTGTTTCGGGAATGACTGCACACTGTAATTATACTGCGGTTGAATGGACTCTGAAAAGCGTAGGTACTTATTTAAAGTAACTTAGCCCGATAATGCTCTCGCGTCATGAACGATGTCTGCTTTGAGAATAAAACAAAACAAAACAAAAAAAATATCAAATGAGTAATACGGTTAATTTTGGAGGATCGTTTAGCTGTTCATACTTCGGAACCCGCTAATTTGTTTTCATCGCTTGCCGAGAAGTCATGACGGTATATTTTTAAAGTCGCCGATGTTGTTTGTTACCTACTTAATGGCTAGGTGAACAATTTAACGGAGAGCCCGCAAAGCTGCTTGCAAGTGTAATCTTGCGAAGGGTTGTCATCAGTAATCGTCAGGTTTATCTTAATCATAATACTCAGATGATTATTTCTTTTTTTTTAAGCTTTAGCTGTCTCTTTTCTCTCCACCTCAGATATCGGGTTCTCTGTTAATTTTTTTATCTATTTTGCAGAATATTCGTGAATATTGAATCCATACCAGTTGGATTTATTACCATTTACGCGAACCAAACGCTTTGCGTCTACTTTCATAGTGCGAACCGCCGGGATGTGGAATGACTTGCCGGAGTCTGTGATTCCTGCGCAGTACGGTCTGAAGGTCTTCAAGTCACTGGGGTGAATAGGTACCTAATGAACAAGTGTGCTCCATCGTAGACCACATCGCTGCTAACATCAGGCAGGATGGTGGTCAAACGTTTGTTCATAGCGATTAACTCTATTAATAATTGAATGCCCACGGTTAACTGTAATGAAATCGTAAAGAACGCTAAGGCGTACACCGAGTCGGTCGTTTAAAGAAACGCATTTACATAATAACTGAGAGACTCGAGTGTTCATAATTCTTTTATCGAATGTTACATATGTAAATAAACACGGTATCTCTGCCTAGTGAATGCATTAATGTATGCTCTCGATTTAAGGACGTTGAACCGATTGTAGGCTGTGTGCCATTTAAATTTTAATGTCATTATCATACATTACATACATTTCACGCCAGAGGGGCGGGCAGATATTACTGATCATCAATTTGTCACGATCCTGACATACATTCGCTTCATCTACATACATGATTTTCACGTCACCTTCCGCCAGGACAGCACCAATGTGGTCAATGTATGTCCTTCCGGGCGACTTTCACGTCGATTGATTCTTAGTTGTCGCTACCCAAGCCATAATAAAATGTAATGATATAAATTCTAGTTTAATGTTATTCTTTTGCAGCGATTCCCGTAACATTATTGTTCTTATTAAGAGTCAAACTATTGACATATTTGATGGTTTGGTGGGTAACTTACCGTAATAGCCCCAAAACCACGCAAGTACCATTTCTATCGGTTTTACCTTTATACGCATGACTCATGATGTACGATCGGCAAAGAAATTGGTCTATAAGTTTTGACTGCACTTCCTGTGTCACTAAAACGTCAATAAGTTTGATTGTGTGTGACAAGTAAAAATGGACTCTGTTGTCTGATGACATGCATATGAATTACAACCTTAAGGTAACGTAGGCAAGATTCTTGTTCGACTGTACAATTAGGCGCCTTGCGATTTCATCTGCATATGCTTTTCGTTGTCATATTTTTGAGAACTTAATATAGCCTAGTAATTCGAAGATAAATCAACTTCCAAACGATACGAGTTTTTTTATTTAAGTCCAATAGTTTCAATTTTTCAATTCAAACGAATCTTTCTGTTTCATGAGTATTAACTGTTATATAACGCAGAACGGAACGACCGCTTTTTGACAAATTGTTGTTATTTAAAATGTTGCTAATCTGAACGAAGCAGAAAAAAAATCCAATAAAAAATTGTTTATGACGGTAGGTCATTGTATCATACGTTTTGTAGATTAATTATTGTTGTATTAAATTATCGTTCCATTATGAATGTTATGTTCGTGTATAATACATAAAAGTATTAATATAATTTCATTTTACTTGTCGAAATTAATTATTTCCACGTACAAGTATCGAGTCCTTTCTATTGTACAGTGAAAGGCTACTAATTGTGTTATAGAAATAAAATATGTTTATTATGCCGCCTTAATTATGTTTCAAAATGTTCAATTCTCGTGCTGTCGTTTTCTGACGTTTCCATTATGATTGATTCAGTATCATGTCATAATCGTACGAGATGTGATTGATGGGCGTAGTGTGATTTCATAATTTTCACCGGAGGCAAGTTTCCCGCGCGCGCGAGCGCGTTTCCGATAAAACCACTACAAGTGAGTAGAGAAAGCCGATAAAGCGTTGCATATCCCCATCCGTGCTATGGTCTATGTTTACAAGATCTATTACAATCTTGAGTTTTAGTTTAGCTCTCTCACCTTAATCTTTACTGATATTATACGGCAGTGCCGTGCACTGGCTTTTACGACAAGGTAGGCAGTAATCCCCAAGGATTTGACACCTATGTATAAGTAACGTACTTGTCTTTACGAAGTATAGGTACCTTCCTATCTACTCACCCACAAAACACAGGACCTTCGTTAGACTATGTCGTGGGAAACGCAACCCAAACTAGCAATAACTCCATTTTTAGGTCGGGTAGGCAAAATACTAAGGTAGGCAGTGTCTTTTTGCCTATATGTTGTGCACGCCGCTGTTATACGGAGGAAATATGTAATTCCATCCTTTATTTGTGTTTTTTTTTTATCGAAAAGGCTTCGAAACTACTGGACCGATTAGAACAAACCCTTCATCATTGGGAAGCTACGTAATCCCCGGGTGACATAGGCTGCTTTATTCCGAAATTCTCGCGGGATCAATAAAAAAAAAGTAAATGACACACGTGGTACAGCCAGTGTTTTCATATGATTATTGTTTTGACTACACTTACAATAGGTTTGTTCGTTTCGTTTTAGTTCGTTAGCCTCGTCTTTATCAAGTTTTGCTTCTTGTTTGTTATTACACGAACGTCATGTTTGTTTATGGGTTTTAGCAACTGTTATAATTACTTACACTTGTATTAATATGTTTATCATTCGTTTCTTCATTTTTTTTTGCGCCTGTTGTGTGATATCACTGTTTGTTTTGTTTTCGTGTATTTTTTCAAATATATAAATAAAGTTCACGCGTTTTAATCCCAAAGCAGACGGACTTACTAAGCAAATATAGGTACACGGTTCACTAAGCGTATATATAACCCAATGTGATAGGGTCTGAACCAAACGCTGTTAAATTTCGTTTATGTCGTCGTCGTGTGTTTTTTTTTATTATTTTTAACTAGGTGTACCTATCTCACTTTTTTTTCGACCTTCCTAGAAATTTTAGGGATAAAAATACCCTACGTCACCTGGGTATAGTGTAGCGGTGAAAAAAATATCGAAATATTAAGTAGTATTATTTGAGTGTATTCCTTATAAAAATACAATACTTTCCACTTTACAATATTAGTATAGATTGTGAGTCGGCTCGCTGTGCGCCTGTTGTTCGCACCAGCCGGCTCAGCATGATAATCGTACGCAGCAACACCGGTTCAACAGCGTCGATACGAGAGCGATGAGAAAGTTGCCCCGCCTGTTCTCTCCACTATTGATTCAGCCATTACCACTGGCTGACATGAGATATCCAGTTCCTCTTGCGACGGAAACGCAAAATCTCTAACAGCAACCAGTTCAGTTGCTTGTCTCGTAGGAAATGTTAGTTCGTAATGTTATGAGAGGCGTGTGCTCCCGTGGACTTGAGAATTGTATTAAAATTTTTAAAACGCGAAAATTAACCAAAGATAAGCATTGAGCTGACTGACAGCTTGTCAGCTCGCGAACACGACACATGTAACTGTGTCGAAATGTCGGGCAAACAACTAAGGTAATAAAAGGTTCGCGCTATAATACCCGTTTTAAACTTTTAGTACAATAAAGATCATGTCAGTGCGTTTTTCCTTAAAAAATGATTGAATTCGCGTAGTTGCAGAATTTTATACAAACTAACTCCTTCTATACCTATTGCGTGTAATACGGGGGGTTTTTCTCTGCATTGTCGCCACGTGTTGATGAGAACCCGAGCAATGTTTTTAAGACCATTGCTCGGGTTCCTTTTACACTCTCTATATAGCGACGCGTTCCACAGGATCGGGATAAAAGGTATCCTCCGTCCGTCTCCTGGTCTTAATCTACCTACCTCACCATTTTTCAGCCTAATCGGTTCAGCCGTTCTTGATTTATAAGCAGTGTAACTAATGCGACTTTATTTTATGTATTGTGTCCAAATATATGTTATTTTTTATTTTTATTTTTTTTTATCAACTAAGCTGTTACGGAACTAAAATTATACATGTTTAAATGTAAATGTCTCTCATGACACAAAAGCATTGATCTCACAATTTTAGTGCTGAGTTATTATGAATTTTAGCTCAAAAGATGACTAATGATTCCGTAAAACGAATATTGAGTTTTTGAACCTTAGTATATACATAACTAGACGACACTAGAGCGTTACAGTACCACAATGCACACACATGTTCAGAATACTGAACAGGAACAGTTCTCAGGCGGTAAAAGGTAACACTACTTTTAATAGTAGAGATGACCCTATTGAAACGGTGTTATGATGTATGAACTGCGATAAGCAAATGTATTTCCCTTGTTGGTGTGTCTGTTGTACCGTAAATTGATGGAAAAATATGATTTATGCACGGTTTCAATAATGATAACGGGTAGTTTCAGAGTTACACGTTTGAGCAGTGATCTTTATGGTATTAGCGTACTAGATAGGGCGTGCATACAAGGAGTTGGTTCCTACGTAACTGAGAGCATCTAAGATTTATATATTATTTGCTTGCGATATCAAGACGCCCCGCATGTCATGGACCACGCTACTACCACTATCTAATAAGTTTGTCTAAGAAGTTTTTTTAAGGGATGTTGTGATAGCTCGAATGTTGACAACAAAAGTGAGACTATTTTATTACATGGAAGAACTTGTCTATATATTTAGGTCTATGCCTTTGAAAGATCTTAGCGTACATCATCATCATCATGTTGCACTGTGTCAAAAATATACGTGTCTTTTTTGTCTCCTTATAAAAGGCCTGATCACAGTGGCGTGTAATTGTAGAGGCCTATGTTCAGCAGTGAACACGTATGGGCTGATGATGATGATGATGATAAATACGATTTTCTTCCTCGGGATAACATTTTGTATGGAGCTGAAAAAAAATTATTCCCATCAATGTTTCTATGACCATTGCTCGGGGTCAATTGACATTCAGTATGCAAGTGGTGAGGTATGAGTAGAGATACTTACAGCTTCTTGAAGTATGTATGCGTATGTGCAACTCTTTGAAACTATCGATCGTGTGCAATTTATTTTGCACTCCATTAAGGAAGCGATCATAAAGAAGGACCATAAAATAAATCGTTCCGACCGTCCGTTATAGTCCGCCAAGGTGACTCTTTTAACAAGTAATTGTTATAAAAGGTGTGGTCCCGAAACTGGCGTAATAGGACACGTAGTTGATGCTGTGCTCTCGTAGCCTTGCCAGAGACTTTGCACAGCGGAAGAGGGGGTCCTGACAAAAATAGCGCCATTGAACGCGCATTCAATGTCATGCCTGGGGGCGCAACTCTGTTCAATTCACGAGTATCGCAATTGCGAACTTATCGTCAGGTGCTGTTTGTTGTTACGCTTCTTTTTCTTGGATATTTTTCGATCCTAGTCTATCTATTTAGGTTATTTTCAGGCTATGAGGTAGCAACTTTTAACTGAAGACTTAAACCATTAGCACACAGTGGGTGACTCCGAGACTGACAAGTTATTTTAAACTCAATTGTTTGGTAATAAAAGTCAAAATCAATTAAAGAGTACGTATTCTTCTGGGCGTTAATGGGTTAATTTTCTTAACTTTTTACTATGCTGAATGTCCTTGTGATTCTAAAGTTCTGTTCTGTGTTTGGATCCTACTTCAGTTAATGTGACTAAACTCTTCGTACGCAATATGCTTGATAACCAAAAGAACGGCAAAAACTCATCCATTTAAGCAAACCGAACGGTTTGCGTCTACTTTCATAGATCGAACCGCCAGGATTTGGAATGGCTTGCCGGAGTCTGCCTCCTGCGCAGTATAGTCTCACGGGTAGATAGATACCTAATGAACTGCTTGACATCAGACAGGTTGGCGGTCAAACGCTTGTTCCTTGTGCAATAATAAACAAGGGGTAAAGTCTACAGAAACAGGAATGTAAATCTGTCAAATGAACGTCACTGAAATATTGGTTTTTGGTAATTTTCTGCACCACCTGATGAACAGAATGGCTTGATAAACCACGGTAACATTATCCATGTGTTATTCAGACTTAATATGCCCGCAGATACTGGTATGTGTAGCGAAAGTGGTGTTGCTGGGATCGTGAGAAATGAAGAGTCATAATTTCTACTTCATAAATGGGTGTCCGTCAGCAGCTGTAATGCACATATCACGCAGTTTTGCGGGAAGTGGCGATCATTCAAATTATTCAGATGTACCATTTCCAATATGTTTACAAAACAGGAGTGATACTTCACCAAGTTAATTGCAATTTATATTAAGATCTGGTTCGTTGTAAAATTTTATAAACTAGCTGATTCGGAAAACATTGTTTTACCCATAGACATTATAAATCCCGTTCTCTGGGGAATATCTGGAATTCCTTTCTTAGGGCACCCTTACGGTACCTAAGTTAGGTCCCTCTCAAATTTCAATTTCCTGCGTTCAGCAGTTTCGGCTGTGTTGAATGACAGTCAGGCAGCCATCTCCTCCTTTTAGATTTACTACCTATACTATATAATATTTAGATTAGACTAGGGTGTCTCGGCAAACATTTATTTTGCCATAGGATATCGCCTTTGCACCCCGTGTATTGGACGAAATACACTTTTTAACATTCCCTGTACCTCCACGTGTGATTCAAGACCAAAATTAGCCAAATCGGTTCAGCCGTTCTCGAGTTTTAGCGAGACTAACGAACAGCAATTCATTTTTATATATAAGATTTGGTGCAAGACCGTCGTTTTCGATAAACTGAATTAATTCACTGTACAAGGTAAGTAAGTAATTAAAAAATATTATAAATTCCATTGTTGTAATTAGAATACTATGAAACGTTCTCACGGTATTTAATATGTACATTATTTCGCCATGAGACTGGTTTTCAGTTTTGTTATTTCAAGGTCCCTCGTTGGTCTGCAGGAGTTGTTCTAATGAACCTAGAATTGGGCCATTAAGTAAGATCTGTTTGACCTTCATTATATATGCACCAGGAAGATTGAAACCGATAGTTCTGGTTTTAATGTGTGGCACATTTATTTGAACTTATGAATATTTAGTGCAGTGTTGTTTTTTTTTTCTCGCTTTTCGAAGCGTCTAACGCTGTCGTTTTCACAAGTCGCTATACTGTTTGTAAATTTGACATTTGAAGGCAAGGAGTGAACAAGATCACTGAATTCAAAATTTAAATATATAAAAGGAAAAGCTGACTGAATGACTGACTGACTGATTGACATATCAACGCACAGCCCAAACGGCGAAACGTAGGCGCTTAAAATTTGGTACGGACGTAGCTTAGATAACGTAGGGGTGCACTAAGGAAGGAATTCCCGAAATTCCCACAGGAACGGAAATAAACGGGAAAATTATTTTTTATGAAAAATCTAAACGGCTCAAGTTAGATGCTTGAATTTAGGGACGCAGGTACCTATTAATAAACTACGCGAATGAAACCGCGAGTATACATATACCTATCGTTTTTACATACTTTATGTTTTTGCATCACTTTTTGGTGATTTTGTTCACGAATAGCAACATGCCCCTTGATTAGCTTTTGTGTCGCACTATAGCTAGCTATTGTTACACACTAGTTGACGCGTAATCTTTGTTTTGTCCTCATCACTAAAGCATTATGTCCGCGGCGGGAATCGAACCCGCGACTGTCGTCCTAGAGGCAGATGCCCTGACCACTAATCCATGCCGACATTACATCATTAACACCTTTGTTAATCTCATAAAAAAGTATGTAATTTGTTTAACTTGCATACTGTTAAAATCACGTACAATGATGTAAAAGACCAAAATATTGCGTATGTAACAGAATGTATACATATGTACTATGGAGGTAAATAGAAGAAAAAAAATTAAACGAATGCAATTGATATGACAAGGCCACCCTTGTCGTTTATTCGAAACAACATGGTATGCGTATAAAACTCCAAAATACATACATACATAATATTATATCAATAGGATATTAGACGATTCCTATCATGAGTTCCTAGTATAGAAGTTATCGTCTGATCGACCTTGTACTAAATTATGGATAGTTTTTTTTTTGTTCATTCTGATACGCTTTTAGCGCATAATTGTATACGATGTCAATTTGTATTATCTATCTATTCTATAGCTATTTACTTCTGTATTTATACTAATCTTCATTACACAATATAAAACAAAGTAGCCCTCCGTTGTCTGTCCCGATGTATGCCTAGATCTTTAAAACTACGCAACGGATTTTCATAGTTGTTTAAAAAAAGACTTCGATAATACTTTAACCATTAGAATGCTCTGAGGAACATAGGTTATATTTTATCCCGAAATTACCATAGGAACGGAAAATAATAACAGTATCGGGATCGGGTAATCGGGAGTCTTATGCGTAGTGTTGTTAAATATTGCGACAGCACGAACTGTATCAGGTCTAGTATATACCATATTTTTGAGGGGTTAGGAGAGGGTATTTTTTTTGTTCACCTTGACAAAAAAAAACTTTTACTTACTTACCTATAAAAAAACTTTCCTTTCCAAAGTTTCCTAATTCACAGTTCCGGAGTGTAGGTAGTAAGCATATAGCAATAACGTACAAGTTTCAATACACGTTGAGATATAAAACTTATTGGTGTTTGTATAAGTTTTTATTGTACTCTATGTTGTTGGATACCCCCATAGCAAAATGGGGTTCCGTTGTCAAGGATATGGTTCGGACACGTTTCGCTGATAAATCGATAAGTAAATAATGTAAACACTTAAAGCAGAGTTTAATGTCGGTTCGGAGAAAACGACGCATAAAGAAAAATGTAAATGAAAGAATCTTCTTTCACAAGAAACTGATACTGATATGTTTCCACAGTAGTTAATTACTGCAAAAAGCCGTATGTATGCAAATGCATTTTAACCTATTGACTCTTATATTACAACAACAACAAAAAAAAAAAGGGCACGTCGCGTTTGTATGCAAAGAGATACCTTGTGCGTGGTGGCTTCAATACTTTGTTGTTTCGCACTTGAATCATGCGTGATAGGATGAAAGTGCTGCTGTATTTCCACGTTATGTATCGTCCAGTTTATCTTGAGCCGATCATACAACATTGACAACAGGAGAAACAGTCCAGCTACAGTAGTATCTGTGTGTGTGGACACGCCGAGCGCGGACGATTGTCTCGGTATCCGGCGATCTTCCCACGCCGACGACGCACGTTTCTGTAACGAGTGGTGTATTTGCCTTTTCAAAGTTTCTACGAGATGCGTATGTATGTACAACACAGTTTGTTGTGCCGCGGAATTAGTACCGAACATATAAATTAGCGCACGTCGCTCTAGGAGGCGTGCCGATTGATGTTGCCCCCGGCTTACTCTGTTATTCGCAGTGTAATGAGTGAAGGAGAGATTTCTTTTTAAAAAGTTTCAAGTTTTTTTTAATAATTACTCTTTTTAAAACAGAAAAGTTTTATGTGTCAAAGGCTCTGTCCGCCACTTGTATATGTCTCAGTAGTTGTTAGTTATGACATGTTATTTTGACCATTTTTTAAAAAGTTTCAAGTTTTTTTTTTATAATTGCTCTATGAAGAACTGAAGAATTTTTCTTCGGTTTATGTCTCTCAAAGGTTCTGTCCGCCAAGTTAAGGAGCTAAATATGTGGATGTCTCAGTAGAGTTAGATATATGATGTTATTTTGACCATCACTACTAGCAATTTTAGTCAAATCATTATCGTTAACCATTACGTAGATATTTAAAACCTTCTCGATATATTTAAATATCATAACAAATTCAACGTTTAAATGCACTTTAGTATTACGGTTAAGTCATTTAATATGATTGACGAAGGACAAGTCTGTCTGTATATTATAATGTTCTCGGGAACATGACTTGTCAAAATTGCAAATTGAAAGGTATCGAGGAGAGCGCCGTTGTTGTGCCGCGCACGATAACTGATCTCAAGGCTGGGTATTCATGTTTCGTCATTGTTCGGACGTATCCTCGCCGAGTACCTCCATCTCCCGGACGTTCTTAATGAAGCTTCCAGGTTAATTGCCGACAATATGTGCAACGAACATTACATCTCTAACACAATCAATTGGCTAGCCCCTTCCCGTCGACGGCGGCGGCGGCGGCCACTGTCGATGACCTTTATCTGAACGGCGCAGCTTGTTCCTCTCCAGAATTTATGGCCACTGAAATTATAGAGTCTAATAATCTAATGAGTGGATGGCGAGATGCGAGAATCGTTTGAGCGGGTCGTGTCTTTATCTCGTCGTCGTATCACCGTGTGGAGCGCCCGGGAGCTAGCAATTGCGGGATGATTCCCTACATTTTTAGTCATAACTCTCGCTGCTTTCAATTGGCCGTACGTGAGTGGAGCGCGTGCCGACCGACCGCAGCCATCGCCGGCTCGATAAATCCCACCTCCCGTCCGTTCGTTGCTTTGGCTTCACCCTGACCTATCTCACGAACGTTTACGCTCGTCGTTTTGTTTGGCAATTGTGCATATTAAATGTCCCTTTCCCCAGATATTGGAGCTATGGACAGCTCGTTTCGAAACTGTTATATATTGCCGTAGGGGCTTATTTACAAACTTAAAGTACCACCCACATGGGCATGTCCGATTGAAAGGCAATGACTATTGTTACGCCGTTACACTAACCCCTGGGCGAGCTGTCTCAATTGACACGAAACATGACAGCTAAAACACTCATGGCCCATGATAGCACAGCTTTGAGTTGGAACCCTTTTATTATTCCTAGCTCGATAAACGGATGCGTGAACCCCTCGGGAGGCAATGCATCAGTGATGGCGGTCACCCACGGGGCCGGGCCGGAGTCGATAATGATTATTGATATCCCAGCCTGTAGGCGACCAATCTGCAATGACATCGGTGTATGATTGCTCCATATTTTCGCGGCGTGTAATCTCGCGTGTGGAGCGGAGTGACCGGAACAAGTGCGTCGCCGATGTATCATGTCGTCACAGGCCGCGGGCGTCACCGGCGCGGAGCCGCCATCATCGCCTCACTCCGATTGATTGATTAACAATCATTATACTATATAGTTTACACAGAAAACACCAGTGCCGTTTTGAAATTATTATACTGCTCCAACTGCGTCGACTGTAACGTAAATTGTTTAAAACCTTTCCGCTTTAATGGCTGGAAATGGTACTGTTTATCGAACGCCGGCTAATGTTTCCTATAAACTGCATTTATTCTGGCTCCTAAGTTACTGCTAATGAAAATCTGAGGTATTGTTATTGAATTGCCCGTAGCGTTGTGATTAAAGTTCATGGTTTTACTCTCTTGCTTTGTGAAACTGTATTGGAATTTTTCTTTCTAACAAACAGTTAGATACCTATGCCTATTATCTTTCGAGTCTGAGATGTCGAATTTCGATAGTTTGTAATTGTAATGCGGCGCAGTGGAATTAATTGTCGAGTGCGCGCGCTCACCGCCTAAGCAGACCTCGATCTCAATCAGCACGAGGCAGATCTCACAATCTCGCGCGGCGACTCTCCAATCACAGGCATTTGCAAGCCGCCGCAGACTGGCAGCGGGCTGCTGGGCTGGTGCACAATGACACTGGTCAGGCTCCAATGCCCTTTGTTGATTACCAGACCCGATCGCGGCGCGCAGATCGCAGAACACCATTTATGGACTTTACGTGCCAATTGTATCGCGCTGACGTCGCTTATTAAAAACCCGTCGAGGTCACTTCTTTCAATGTAAATGTTTTGTCCATTCAAGTGTTGAGCCACCTTATTCATGGATGTCCTCTTAGGTGTTTGCAATGTTCGCTGCTCGACGGCATAAAGTGCTTACGGTGGGCACTTAGATAATCTGTTTGTGATTGGGCGGGGAACGTGACGTGACGTGAATAAGCGCCGGTACCCGCGTCCATTGTGATCCGGACGCCGGCGGCGGCGGCGGTGCGATTTATATGAACGGGCGGACGTCATACCAAACTGCTTCCGCGGTCTACCTTCAAAGGATACACCAAAGTGCACCGATCTTTTCTCTTTATAGTTTTTTTCTCCATTCCCAATAGAAATCACATCACTCGGCGAAATTGGAGCAAAACTGAGACTGGTAATAAACAAGTTTCTCGATAGCCGCATTAGGTACGTCGACGTTGCGGTTTCCCTTCGGACCGTAACTTAAGTAGCTGAGGACGGAATTAATTATAGTCGCACCGCTCTCGTTGCGCCGCTGGACGCGTCCAACGGTTACTTGTGTAAATCGAGACTCCTCGTGAAAAAGGGTAACGGGCCTTCAGTGCCGTGCTCGGGTTACGTAAGCGTACGGATTTCGCATTAGTTGTCTGCGTTCTGGTTCGTCTTTACTCCTTTATAATTAACGTTGAACATTAAATGCTTTATATAAGTTTTATACTGTGGCGAAGCTAGGGGGTAAGCCGGTAGTACAAGGCAAGCATATGCCAGGCAAATTAACAAATATTTTCAAGGAAACTAAGTAGCGTAGGGACTTATTATAGCTCTGGTTAAGTGCTTATTTTTTACAGCGTCTGTGGTCCATTTGGTCGGATACTTGACTTGGAGGTTCGGGTTCGAGTCCGGCTATTGGACGTGTATTAATGGGACTCTTTTTCAGAGCCAATGTACGCAACGCAACACTCGTACGGTGAAGAACAACATCGTAATGAAACCCGCACTCCACAAGGTGTATGAACCCTATAACGGCGATGGGCTTACCCCCTGTCACGTTGGGTTAAATACGCTTGGTGAACCGTGGGCATTTTCTTATTAAGCAAGTGCCTCTGTCTACCCCGCGTTGGGATTAAAAGGCGTGAAGTGTATTTATTTTTTAAAGTTTTTATACTGTCTAAAGGCAATTTAATTTCACAGTAATGTGTCAATAAACAAGAACCAAATGGTAAATAAAAGTGCACCGCATCAAGTGTCTTTCATTTGCTTTTGTAATTAGTATTATTGTCTCGGCGCAGTCCACGGCACGGTCCTGGTAATTGGTGGCGGTTGCCGCCCTCGGGCCGTCGGCCGCCTCCTCACCCGGACCAACGATTTATGGTAGCAGCAAATCATTGGGCTCTCCTCTCCACTTCTCCGCTAGTTACCTGTCATAAGCTCTATCACGACTAAACATCGTAAACCGTCCGTTTATCAGGACCGAACACGAGTGTATGCCGTAAACGCCATTTATTACACGGACCTCGGTAGATATTTTATCGGCTAAGTATTGTGCTGTAGGTATTTCGTAAGGTCCGTTGATCGCCCGTTGAAAGATACTGTTTCTTATCTTGAAAAGGTGTGGGGGCGGCAGAGTCGGTGTATGTGTTTTGAAACGATAATCAATAGACCTGTCACTGTACTTAGAGAAAAAAAAGGTTGCATTGTTTAATATTAGACAATGTCTCTGTCCTTTCCTTTCGCTTGTCGTATTTGAGTGTGTGCAATAATAACTGTGTTGAAATTAAACAATGCCTAACCTTTTTTTTATGACTACGGCTTAGCCGCTAATTAGGCTTTAGTTGAACGAAGTTTGAAACTATTGATTTGAGCTTAATGAACATTCGGGAAACACACGCGTCTAACGCGACATTCCGATCTACGTTATGAAGCTATGTATTTATTTGTCAGTGGGAATTATGCGTATTTTTGTTTCTTGTATCTATATGTAGCTTGGCTGGCTGGTTTCTGGGCAAATAAATAAATAAATATTTACAAACGGTCACCTGACCCCAAACTATACTTACATACATACTTTTAAATACATACATACATAGATAAATAAAACACCCAGACGCACACATCAAATGTCTCAGCTCATCACTAAAGCATTATGTCCGTGCCGGGAATCGAACCCGCCACCGTCGACCTAGATGCAGATGTCCTGACCACTAGTCCATGCCGGAGACACGAAATGACTTGTCGAGAAACAGAATTGATGTCTCCATAAAGAGACAGAGCGAAGAAGTTGAGGAGAGATCTAATTGCTGTAAATTTGATCAATCAATCGACTCTCGATCTTTTCTGTTACATCATTGTTCACCATGAGAATGTGTGGTGTACATTCATCTGCTATATTGTCTAAAACTCAATAATACAACCCTAGAATGGGCATCATGCTATTCGCCACGCCACCAGCACCTTCACTGCACACAACAATCGGCCTTATTGCCTTCGCACAAGCAATCTACCCGAAAATCCGTTACGATGAAACTGTTGCACATTACACACTCGAAGATCCTGAACGACGACGTTCCCGTGCACGGTCATTAAGACCTGGCTGAATTATCGCCACTGCAAATCATGACGGCTGTCTAGAGATACCACAGCATAATCACCACGAAATGCTCATATTGTTACGCCTGTTATAGACGCCAGGTAACCGGCCGGCCGGCAGATAACCATCGGGCATCTGCAGATTCACGACAACATTACATAAACATGATTATGTTGCGATCAATCAGCCTTTTGCCCGTTGCCTTTTAGCAGTGGCGTGCGCTGGCTTTTACAGGGTACAAGGTAGGCAGTAATCCCCAAGGATTGACACCTATGTATAGGTAACTTGTCTTTACGAAGTATAGGTACCTTACCTATCTACTCACCCACAAAACACAGGACCTTCGTCAGCCTATGTCGTGAGTACAACGAAAAGAGATCTAGCAATAACTCTTACTAGGTCGGGTAGCCAAAATACTAAGGTAGGCAGTGTCTTTTTTCCTATATGGTGTGCACGCCTCTAACGCCAGGTAACCGGCCGGCAGATAACCATCGGGCATCCGCAGATTCACGACAACATTACATAAACATGATTATGTTGCGATCAATCAGCCTTTTGCCCGTTGCCTTCTAGACAACGTTACCGTGCTGTACCGTGTTATGTGTATACAGGGTGTCCCAAAATAGGCACGTCACACGACGATGAGACGAATCTAAAAAAAAATATAGGTAAATGTAAAAATATATAGCTAATTTACCTAAAATTGGCTATATCTCAACACCTTAGTGATACTTTTCTATGGGCATGTTAGGCTTGTTCGATTCGTCCGAGTCCCATCTACCCACGGTGTCAGTGTGACGTGCCTATTTTTCTACACCCTGTATAACTAAGTGATAAATGAGGCGCCTCTATCTCGCGTCGATAAATCAACGTCTTTGTCGGCGCAAAACTCTAGCGTCACTTTTACTAAACTTGCTATTGGAAAGCCGCGCTCCCGATTGACTTCCTTTGATTGCTGGTAGGTAATTACTGTCAACGAATGTCCACTGATGAAGAACAGATGAACGTCACCAGTCAATCCTTAAATTAAACAGTCGCCAAACGAAACCGTCCCACTGCGTGTTTCCATCTGTTATGCCTAGTAGATGTACTAACGTAATAAATCTGATTAGTTTGTTTCAACGCTTTACGTCTCGCAAATAGTATTTGACGAAATATTTTTAGATTTTTATTAAGGTTACCCGCTGCGATTGGGGAACGCAAAACATAGCCACAGTAAATACTTGTATAAATAAAGCAGTTGCGAAACAGAATTGAACTTTCGCTGGAGGTATATATAAACCTACCTATTTTGGTGTATGCTATACGGCCGAGCGGCGAGATTCCGAAGTCCCACAAAGTTGTCCCGGGGCGGCGCTGGAATGAATGTTTGTTTAAATCCGTTCGGGATTGCGCAAGTGTTGCGGGGGGGCTTCCGTCACGTGGTGAGAGCGGTGGCGGCACCCGGCTTAGGTCGTA
This sequence comes from Conopomorpha cramerella, assembly GCA_012932125.1. Lineage (NCBI taxonomy): Eukaryota > Metazoa > Arthropoda > Insecta > Lepidoptera > Gracillariidae > Conopomorpha > Conopomorpha cramerella. The sequence goes on from SJJU01016665.1 coordinate 18,496, forward strand.
CGGCTTCAGAGCGGGGCGCGCGGCGAGGCTTCCCTCCAACCAACAATGTTGAAATTTAATATCCAACATCATTCACAGACAACCAGAATGAAACAGACGACGCGAATGCCAGAACTCCGCTGTCATGTTGTCGCGGAAGACTGGCAAACCGTGGAACACTTGTAGTAAACTTATGTACGGGGTAGTGTCGATATGACAAAACTACTCGCTCTCCAATATCTGTCAGATATGCAATATTCCCGTTCGGCATTCTTTGCATAAGTGCCCTATGTATGTGTTTTAGGAACGTTAGTACAGGAGACAACGGTTGTATCGTGGAAAGAACGTTACGTCCTATATACTAACAGTGTAGGTATAATGTGAAATGGAATCTATTTAATATTCGCGGGGCGATTATCCATTTACCTCAGATACCCTCACTATACAGGGCGTAACATTAAGAACGGTCAGTATGGGGAATGGTTGTATATTAAGATATAGGATAATTTGTTCTGTAGGAACCATGTCACCAAGAAATATTGAAAGAAAAAATACACTTTGTACATAAACACATGGTCAGGCTAAAAATACATTAGGAGATATGGGTAATTTAATCAATCATGTTAGCAACGGAATTAGCAATGATAAGATAGTTTCATTGATACCATTGTTCGTGTTATTTAATGGCCGAATTATCTGCTGGTTTTCACTAATTCCTGATAAAATAAGTATAAAGCTGCATCATGAGACACGGCAGGAACTTGAGTGTCATCTACACTCGTG
>SJJU01016666.1:0-14331 GCA_012932125.1 Conopomorpha cramerella
TCAAAATTTCTTTATTGCATCGTTATAAGTGCTATAACATACAGATATACAGTAGCATAACACAAAGCTTGATGAACGTCATTTATGAATTTAAGAACAAAAGTAATTGTCCCCGGTTCGAATTAATTTCTTTTACTGGCCAGAAGAACAACTGACGAATTAAGTTGAGCTTTGTGTATCTTCGAAATAGCAATTCCTTTCATTATTAGTAAGGGCCATAGTGTCTGGGTCATTCAGCCATGAAAAATGGTATAAAAGTTCGACGGGCCCGTTGGTGTAGTGGTCAGCATGTCTGTCTCTGCTCCGTAGGGTCATGGGTTCGATTCCCAACGCTGACGGGTGCTTAGGTGATGAGCTTTTAAGCACTTGTTGGATGTGTAAAGAAAAAAAAATAAGTTAAATATAAGCCGTTATCTGATTTCCATAACACAAGTGTTTTAGCTACTTAACATGGGATGAAGGCAATGTGTGTGTTGTTGTAAAATATTTGTTTATTTATTTTCCCGTTTTTTTCCGTCCAGGTGGCGTGGCTGGACGCCGACACGGGCCAAGAGCGCGTCCTGTGGCGGGAGATAGACAAGCTGTCCCGAGTCGTGTTCCCGGCACTGTTTCTGCTCTTCGTCACCATGTATTGGCCTGTACTCTTGCTAAAGACCAAAACATCATCGTACTAGTCGAACGAGACGTTGACAATAATCTCGGAGAAGTTTTGTAATTATAAAAGTGCACGCTAAATGCACTCATATTGACCGTGACGACGTGCCTGCATAGACATATGAAGAAGCGAGTTAATTAGGAACGGGTCGTTGAAGTCAATTTCCCGTGCCCACTGTTGTGGGACGAGAAGGTGAATTTCTCGATAATGACGCCCGAATTTTTAGTTTCCATTTCGCATTTCAGAAAAATGCAACATTTTTATGGTTGTATTATTTCTATTAAAAAGTCGTTTGGCTTTTAAATTGTTTGTAAAAAAAAACTTTTTAGCGTCGAACGAACCATGTGGCACGTGGGCTGTTAGATTTATTTCATACATGTTATTCGTAGTAATAAAAAAACTTAAGAAACAAATTATATGCGTAAATGAGCAAAAGAAAGTTGTGTGGTTTTACGAAACCACGGTAAAAGTGAAACTCCGTACTCCGCGGCCGACCGTCACGCGACATGCAACACACACACGAAAACGTTTGAGACGATGTTTTTTTTTATCTCTATGAACAAGCGTTTGACCATCAATAAAAGTTTCACTTTAAAAACTTGAATAGCTACAAGGGCTGCTTTGTAATGAGAATTAGTGCTGAGTAATGTGCTTAAAGCTGTCATAACAAGGTCGTAATAATACAAACATTACTGTACCTGTCATAATCGTCCTAAATGTTAAAATCTCGGACCAAACACTACAAGACTTGCAAGGCGCGTTACACCCTCAGTCTATCACTTTTCCATCAAAATGTATGGAAAATGATGTACCTACTTTCGGATCCAAACTGTCACTTTTACTACTAATTTGACAGTTTGGATCCAGATTTACCCTGATAGGCAGTAAGGGACAGAACATATTTTTCTTACTCTTTCACTCCTGAATGTTTTTCATATCTTCGTCTCGTTTTATTATAAACGTCAGTTTAGGAATGCATGTCTAGTTGTTTTTGGTCAGACGTCAAAGCACTGTCTGCCTCTCTCTCTATTCACTTTTGGTTGTCTCGAGCTACTCTAATAGGTATTAGTGAAATTAATGGAATACTTTAATGGAATGAAAACGGCCGTAAACAAAGTTATTGTTGGAATAAATAACGGTTTGAAAGAAGATGAAATTACTAAGATTGAAAAGGGCATGCTTTGGTGGATTGGGCATATGGTGATAATAGATGAATGAGATTCATATACATATGGGTGATGTAATAGGCCGGGTAAGCAGACGTCGCCCCAGAAGGACACACATCGACCGATGGTGATGTCCACGCGGAAGGTGGCGTGAAAAGTACTCGAAACCGGAGGTCATGTATTAAAAGATGTATGAATGTAGATGAAGCGAAACGGGTATGTCAGGACCGTGACAAATGGAGATCTGTAGTCTCCGCCTACCCCTGTGGGAGAAAGGCGTGAAGTGTATGTATGTATGTATGTAAATAACTCATTAATGTATTTAAAATGACATTATTTTTAAAACGGCGTAGGTACAATAGCTTCTTGTTAGCGATTTCAACGCCATAATGTGTATATAACTAGTGAACGCCCGGCGATTTCATACGCGTGTGATATTTCAGCCTTTTAGCTCATCGCTATTTAATTATTTAATTCTCAAGTGTTCTTTAATTTCTATTAAAAAATACCGTCAATAAAGTTTTAGAACCATAGCTTCAAAATTAACGTTTACATAATATATATATTTATTAACATTATATAAAATTTCACATCCCTCTTTACCCTATTAGGGGATGAAACTTACCCAACGTAAAAATCATAAAAGAACCCAAGTGCAAAATTTCAACTTTCTGGGTTCAATGGTTTGGGTCGGCCGTTGATGAGTCAGTGATAAATGAATAAGTCAGGACTTTTGAGTTTTATTCATACAAAATAAATACACTTCACGCCTTTTAATCCCAAAGAGGGGTAGGCAGAAGCACTTGCTAAAGCAAATACCCACGGTTCACCTAGGGTATTTAACCCAACGCGACAGGGGATGAGCCCATCACCGTTATAGGGTCACACACCTTGGGGTGTGCGGGTTTCATCACAATGATGTCCTTCACCGTAAGAGCGTTGCGTTGCGTACATAGGCCCTAAAAAAGAGTCCCATTGGTACATGTCCAGTAGCCGGACTCGAGCCCGCACCGCAACCTCCCGGTTACAAGTCAAGTATCCGACCAACTGGACCACAGACGCTCTAAATTTTATATCATCATTCGTTTCATTTCATAAACATATAGGATGAGAGCTCACTTTCTAGATTTCAAATTTTAACAACACGTGGACCTACATTACTCACAGAAGATTGTTCTAAAGAAGAATCTTTCTTCCCTTTAGAATACCAACTTTTCACGTGTCATCACCGAATCATTTTACATCACAAGACATCTGTAGATATAACCTAGCCTGACATTGGAATTTTATCCGCAAATTTTATCAAAATATTGACTCGTGTGATTGATTGACGCCCTGAACGACAGCGGCGGCGTAAGCTGGAGTACCCTAGCCTTCGAGTATGTACCTATCTATACAAATATTTGTGAAGGTGGGAAAAGTAAAAAATTCCGGGCCACATAAAACTTCAATATACATATTATACTTTTTCATCAGCCATACGATGTCCACTGCCGGACGAGACCCTCCCCAATGATATCCATGATCATTTGGGGTGAAATTTTTCATACAAAAGTATTTTCCCGTAATTCCCATTCCCGTGGGAATTTCTGGAAATACTTTCTTAGTGCACCCCTACGGCACTTAAGCTACATCATCAGCCACATAACGTCCACTGCTGGACGAGGGCCTCCCCCAATGAGATCCGTCATTTGGGGTGAAATGCCAGTAATAGCCACGCTTGGCAGGCGGGTTGGCGATCTCAGTGGTGTTGTGGTTTAACTCACAGAGAGCGCCGGCACGTACCCGGCCTCTCTGTCCGAGATCCCTGCGGTCGCCTCGACGATGGAAAAGTTGGCTTATTATTACAGGGTGTAGGACGCCCTCAGGCAAGGGCTGATAAAATATCCGCAAGATGACTGGCAGAAGCTGGATGCGAGAAGCCGAAAATCACAGTGGCGTGCATTTGGAGAGGCCTATGTCCAGCAGTGGACGCGTATGGGCTGATGATGATTAATTAATGCAAACATGTTATAAACACGTCCAACTCGTCTATCTTTTAACTATTTGTTATTTTTAATGTTTTTTTTTTATATTGTGCTGTTCCTTCTCTTGTAATGTAACTTATGTGACAAACGTGAATAAATGAATAAATAAATAAATAAATTTTGAAAGTACCTAGTAATCTATAATATAAAAATGAATCGTAAAATGTGTTTGTAACCGCATAACTCCGGAACGGGTGGCCCGATTTCGGTAATTAATTTACGACCTCGCCCTAGCATCACAAGCCAAAACGTTCGATCTAGTAGAGGCACAACTGTCTGACGGACTTCACTACTTGGACAAATATTACTATGATAATGCCCTGAAACCCAACCCCTCCAAAACGCAATCATGTGCTTTCCATCTGCGTAACTACGCCGCGAACCGCGAACTAAAACTTTCCTGGCGAGGAGTCCCCATCGTACATAACAAAAACCCGAAATACCTGGGTATAACTTTGGATCGAGCGTTGACCTTTAAAACAAACTGTACGAATGTGAAACACAAAGTGTCCGCTCGGAACAATATACTTAGGAGGCTCACAACATCCAGGTGGGGCGCTACACCGGAAGTTCTGCGTACAACAGGTCTTGCCTTGTGTTATTCAGCAGGCGAGTATGCGTGCCCTGTGTGGAGTCGATCTGCCCATGCACGGTCAGTGGATATAGCACTTAATGAAACCTGTCGGATAATAACTGGATGTCTTAAACCGACCCCGGTGAAGATGTTGTACCCACTGTCTGGCATAGCACCTCCAGCAGTCCGAAGGGACGTGGCGACGTCTATGGAAAAACAGCGTCAAGAACAAGATCCCCGTCACCCCCTGTATGGACACAAACCGACGCGCGCTCGCCTCAAGAGTCGAAATAGCTTTCTCGGACGAGTGTCGGCTACTGTTAACGCACCAAACACACGCTTACAGGCCTGGATTGAAAACTACGCACTCGCCGATTTTATTCCACCTGCTGAGAAGCTTCCTCCAGGCAAAACACTACCTTGGTCGACCTGGAAATCCTTAAATAGACTTCGAACTCAGGTCGGCAGGTGTAAAGAAAACCTAGTGAGGTGGGGTTATTTCTCCGAGGATCGATGCGAATGCTCTGAAACGCCTCAATCCATGGATCACCTGCTCGTCTGCCCCTCGTGCCCCGACACCTGCACGCTGCAGGACCTGTACGAGGCCACAGATAACGCTGTGCGTGTGGCCGTATACTGGTCACAGAACATATAGGACACACACGCTGTCGACTCGAAAAGAAGAAGGTAATTAATTTTTGTTGTGCTTATTAATGACAGCAGAAGGTTTTTATTACAAAAATACATCCACTTCTAAATACATGCCACCCTTGAGGTTATGCCAATTTAATTTCATATTAAATTAGTGTGAAAAAAAGTAGAATACATTGTCACCAACTCAGCCCAACTTTTCCCGTCGTGGGGGTCGTAAGAGGCGACGGAGGGAGCTCTCGAGAGGCCGGGCAGCAGCGCTCTCTGTGAGTTAAACCACAACACCACTGAGATCGCTAACCCGCCTGCCAAGCGTGGTGATTATTTGCATTTGACGGAAATCGTTGGGGAAGGCCCTCGACCAGCAGTAGATGTTATGTGGCTGACGATGATTAATGGTTAAGACAGAACAACTGCCGCGTCCACTAGTATTGATTACAATAGAGGAATACTTTATGGCCATTCATACAATTTATTTTACTCAGCTCGCCTCGATTGCGAGATGATAATATTATGTAGATGTGTTGTGTACACAAAATTATGTGAGGTCCAGAATTTTTGCTTACGAGTGTACGTATATACACACATGAAAAGTGTCTAAGGATCAAGAACATTTTTAGCTCTAAACAAAATCTAATTTATTTAAATCAAATCTAATCTTCTGGATTGGTCTCCTACCTAGTTCCCCATTCCTGTATCAAACACCACATTTTGAATAAATTATGAATGAATTCAGTTTTTGTAAAATATATTCTTGATTGCAATCTTCTAAAATGTACTTGATCCCTAGACACTTTTGATGTGTGTATAAAAGAAAAAGCTGACTGACTGACATATCAACGCACAGCCCAAACGGCTAAACGTAAGCACTTGAAATTTGGAAAGAACTTAGCATAGGGGTGCACTATGAAAGGAATTCCCGAAATTCCCGCTGGAACGGGAATCAACGGAAAAAAACTTTTGTATGATAAATCTAAATGGCTCAAGTTAGATGCTTGAAATTTGGGATGCAGGTACTACTTAACTACGCGAATGAAATCGCGGGTCGTCCACCAGTAGGTACCTATTGTATAAGAAGGGCAAAATGAGATTACACTCGCTCAATTAATACTGTTTGTTTACACATAGCTTGTTCTTCACGGCATCCTTATATCTTCTTCGTTATATCTATTTATTTGTATATGTCGGTATACAGTCAGCTGAAGGCCTTCGCCGGAACTACAAATTAAAAACTTAAAACCAAAATCACTAAAAATGCTATATACATTTTCTATTGCAATTTGCGAGGCGTAACCTTAGCATTAACAATGGAAATGGGAAACAATGAGATACACCCAAATCCTCATGGATACTCCGCCGCTATGGGGACGGTAATGGGAGTTATGTCAGCTTTTTAATGAATAACACCTATTTGATAGCTTTCAGCTATCATTGGTGCTGGATGGGAATGCCACACGGAGGACATTCTTCAGTCTCCACCGTTGTCTGACCCTCTTTCAGTTACACCATGTTGCTCAGGACAGTCCATGATGAATTCATGACCCTCCGCCTTAGCTCACCCTCGATTTTGTATTTTGCCTCCTGATATATTATTTCATAGTAGGAACAGCGCTAGTAGTACCACCTAATCCCCTTTCAATCGACATTTTCCATTTTTTCATTTTAGCGTTAGCGAGTTGTAGGTACAGTCAAGACTGCGCTGGAGCGAAATACTTCCGGCTGTTTTTTTTTTCAAATTCAAATTATTTATTTGCATTCCACAATGTTAAGTTCTTAAGATTAAGCATGTATTGTATCATAGGTACATGGCAACATTGCGGACCCTGGTGGGCACAGCAAATTACTACTTATAGTAAGGGAGAGTTTTAAACACAGTGAACAAGCGTTTGATATCATCCTGCCTCATGTTAAGCAGAGATGTCTACGATTGAGCATATTTGTACCTGAGATACCTATTTACCCTTGACTTGGTCTTCAACTCCCTGCGCAGGAAAAACAAACTCCGGCAAGTCATTCCACATTCTGGCGGAAAGTAGGCACAAACCGGCTTTCTGAAAATATAAATCTGAATTCTGACTTACATAAAATATGTAGTGTGAAACAAAGTGTTTCGCTACGGCAATCCTTGACTGTACTAAGGTAATAGATTATTAAGAATAAAGATGGCTGATGAAATTAACACTTCGTTGTTTGTCCGACGTTTGGACACAGTTACATGTGTCGTGGTCGCGAGCTGACTGGAGTACGGCGGCGGCGTCGTTCACTGGTACCCTCAAAAGTCACTGTTTCAACACGTCACACTAACGACATCAGCTGTATATGTTGATCTTTTTTCCGTGCGTTTTAATAGCTCCACAAGATGGCGTTTATAGTTTAGTTTGGGTCCAAAATGGACAGTGGCGTGTTTGCTTTTATTTATTTATTTATTTATTCATCTCTTTACATTTGACACGTACACTTGCATAGACAATTACAAAATAAAGAAATTTAAACAATTAGACGAAACAAACACAGAAATTAACAAGTAAACATTGTCGGATTAGACGTGGCAAATGCAAAAGGGCTCTGATTCAGCGTGTGCGTCACTCCAGATGTGGATTAACACAACACTCTCAGCGCTGATCTTCCATCAGTACCCGAGACACGCGGTGCGAAAAGTAAGTTGAAAATGTCATGTTAACTATAAAAATAGAAATGCAAAAAAAAATAAGAAAACATAAATAGAAAAAAAGAAATAACGTATAGTAATGTCAAAATATTAAATAATGTCAGGAAATAAATAAAAAAGTAAGTAGGTATGTCAATGAAATAATATACAAAATTCAGGAATAAAAAAAAAGCTTTTATACCTCTTATTTATTGTATTAGTTGGAGGGTGCTTTATGATAGTGAGAAATGACAATAAGTAGGTAGATTAATAAGAGATTTGCAATGTAAGGTTGTATACAGTCACATTAAATACATAGCCAATGGAATCTCGACTGTATTGCGATGGAATAGAGCGCTATTAAGCATAGCTGTTTGATCTTAATGCTTAAGTCCGCTTGTTTTGGTTATTCCAGTGTCACCCCTTTGAAAAGTTAATGGTAGATGTATGGAAAAATCTCGTCCGAGATTCGCCTCGGGGATATAAAATGTTTCCTCCGTGATATTGGACAAGCTTTTTCCTTGGTCATATTAGATTTTCTCGGGAGAACAACGGGGATAAGCAATTTTTATTATCATTAATAATATGTTTTTGTCGAAATAAAATTCGTGTGAATTTTATTAGATTAGTTTGCTAGTTATATTATTTGTGCTGATGTGTACATATCTATAAATAATAAAAATGTCGCCCATCATTAACTTATTGTGAATTAAGGTGCTTGCTTAGCTCAAATGCAAATTTTATTCAATGACTTCATACTTAGTACGTAATTTGTTGAACGTTTATTTTAGTAACAATGTACGTTTAGTGTTAAAATAATGAAAGAAAGTTTGCTTGTATTTTATTTTATTAAATTTTTATTGATTTAACGCTTCCGTGGACAGTAAGTAAACAAAATAAAAGTTAAAATAATGAGGTAGGATTTTTAAATAAATTTTCCTCAACGACAAAGATGGTCAATACGATTGTCAATCAGAATATTGATTAGAAATGTCGATGTCAATCAGTATATTTAAAAAAAACCGGGTATTGGCGCGAAATTAAAATAATAAAAATAAAAAACTTTTTTAAACTTTTACTAACATGCCAGTGCGCGTTTCGTTAAAAAAATATTGAGCACACCAATGGAGAATTTTCATGACCCTGTTTCTCTTAGTTATGATAGATGGCGCTAGTTGTATTAGGGGGACAAATGTCAACGAAATTACTAACTTTAAGTCTACTAACGTACGACGGTAATCTATTTTATTGTTTGTCTACATGCTACAAAAGTGTCTGAAGTCTAAATAGCTCACCCAAATAATAAAAAAAGCACTAAAGCGGGCCCGTTGGTGAAGTGGTCAGCATGTCTGATTCTGCTCCGTAGGGTCGTGGGTTCGATTCCCACCGCTGACAGGTGCTTAGGTGATGAGCTTTTAAGTACTTGTTGGAAAAATAAAAATAATATAAGTAAATATATCTCGTTGTCTGATTTCCATAACACAAGTGCTTTAGCTACTTAACATGGGATGAAGGCATGTGTGTGTTGTTGTAAAATATTTATTTATTTATTATTATTAATAAGTGTGCTTAGATTGTATACTAGAATATAACTGACAGAAATCCTCCTGGATATCTACTAGCGACATCTAGATAAGAAACTTTTGTAGTTTGAAAATTCCCCATTGTGCCCTTGTGTAGTGAACTGTCCGCGGACGTGTTAACACTAAATTAACTATTACACGTTATAAGTAATTTAACCGAGTAAATAATTATTACCTAAATAAAATTGTGTTTCATAAAATAGACACCTAAGTAATTAATGTAAGAAACGATGTTGAACATTTAAAGATAATAAAGAAAATATAATTACAAGAACAAAATTGTAAAGATATTATATTTATAAACCACATTAATATTTTTTTTTTCATAGTATTTTCTACTTGTAACCGGGAGGTCGCGGGTTCGAGTCCGGCTACTGGACGTGTACCAATGGGACTCTTTTTAAAATAATATATTTTTAATAGTAAAAGTGGCGGTTTATATCCTGTACATTATTTTCTAATAATACACTTCACGCCTTTAATCCCAAAGCGGGGTAAGCAGAGGCACTTACGTATTTAACCCAACGTGACAGAGGGTGAGCCCATCGCCATTATAGGGTTCACACACCTTGTGGTGTGCGGGTTTCATCACGATGTTGTCCTTCACCCTACGAGCGTTGCCACAGTTGTCGGATACTGACTTGTACCGGGAGGATCGCAGGGTTATCGAGTCCGTGGAAGGGTTCACACGCCTTGTGGTGTGCGGGTTTCATCACGATGTTGTCCTTCACCGTACGAACGTTGCGTTGCGTACATAGGCTCTGAAAAAGAGTCCCATTGGTACACGCCCAGTAGCCGGACTCCCGCGACCACCCGGTTACAAGTCAAGTATCCGACCAACTGGACCACAGACGCTCGCATTCATAATCTCTAGAAGAATAATTTCCAATAGTCTTACTTGCGGTCATTGCGGAGCATGAAAGGTGTGACATTGAATGACAAGATAAGGAATAGTGTGATAAGGGAAAGTTGCGGTTTGAAGGAAGACGTAGTGACCAAGATCGAAAAGCGCATGCTTCGGTGGTTTGGGCATATGGAGAGAATGGATGAAAGTCGATTGACGAAAGAGATTTATATGGGTGATGTAATGGGCCGGGTGAGTAGAGGTCGCCCCAGAGGACATATACAGACCAGATTGGTGATGTCCTGGCCGAAGGTGGCGTGAAAAGTACTCGAAACCGGAGGTCATGTATGAAAAATGTATGAATGTAGATGAAGCGAAAGGGGTATGTCAGGACCGTGACAAATGGAGATCTGTAGTCTCTGCCTACCCCTCTGGGAGACAGGCGTGAAGTGTATGTATGTATGTAGTCTTACTTCATCAAGTAATTGAGAAGTGTGGGCAACGTCCAATACCGACACTAGGCAACGTGCTGCTCCACAGACTGCAGGCACAGAATACTCGAAGCACGAATAACGTTATATACAATGCTGTATTGTTGTCCAGTCCCAGTTTAACTTGGGCTTCCTTTACAACGTCTAATAAGTCACCGTAAAGTCACAGTACTCACCTCACAGGTTTGTATGCTTTTCACGTTGAATTGTGAAACACTAATTGATACTGCGTGTAAAGGGACCCGGGCTGTGGTCTTAGAAACGTTGTTGGGCTCGTCAATATTTGCTTTTACTATGGTCTTACCCGTGCCTCCTTTTACACGCAGTACATATGTTATATCCACTAATTGTACCGCGTGGGTGATACCCACGTTTTATTTTGGATCCTGTGATGTGTTTGGGATTAAATAAAGCATAATTATGCTCACCTTGATAAAATATAGTTTCCCAATAGAGAATTTTTCGTTTTGCACGAGCTTGTCTTTGATTATATTCGCGTCTATATACCCGGTGAACAATATTGAGTTATAATGTCTGTGCGCGTTTCATTAAAAAATATCATAGTTACAATCATGTCTTTCCTCTTTATAATATTAGTACAGACACACAATAATAAATACAAATGAAGAGCTAAGGGAGGATGTTAGATAACACAAAACCACTAGGTTTCCACTCATGGCCGGTAACTAGCATAAAATAAAATAAAAAAATAAATACACTTCACGCCTTTAATCCCAAAGAGGGGTAGGCAGAGGCACTTTCTAAAGCAACTACCCACGGTTCACCGAGCGTATTTAACCCAACGTGACAGGGGGTGAGCCCATTGCCGTTATAGGGTTCACACACCTTGTGGTGTGCGGGTTTCAATTCAACGATGTTGTCCTTCACCGTACGAGCGTTGCGTTGCGTACATAGGCTCTGAAAAAGAGTCCCATTTGTACACGTCCAGTCGGACTCGAACCCTGGACCTCCCGGTTACAAGTCAAGGATCCGACCAACTGGACCACAGACGCTCTTATATATAAAACAATATATTAGATATAAGATAATTCAAAATAAATATATTATAATACTTACCATTAAAATTTTGGGAATGCACAAGAGAAATAATTGAACGAATATGAGCATAACATTTTCAGAATTTTACCTTTGAGGTAGACTAATCCTGACAACAAATGCAGTAAATTCCTGTAAAGTAAGTTCCTCTATGTGGACAATTTTTGGGAAATGCTCTGTGGTGGTTCGAACAGCACAGAGTATTTCCCGAAAATTATTCTCTTTTGTTCGTAGGCTATGTTATATTATGCACAAAAACTGATATAAACGTTGTGTTAAAAAAAAATACGCTTCACAAAGTCCCAACTGCGCTCCAAAACTCAAATTAAAGATGTGGCTCGGAGGTCAGCTGAGCTGAAGTGGGACTGGGCCGGACACGTCGCCCGAATGGAATCAAACCGTTGAGCCAAATAAACGACCGAATGGCTACCAGCAAATGGCAAGAGACGACGTGCTCGCCCCAGAAAGCGTTGGAGTGACGAGCTTGTGTCTCACGAGAAAGGATGGTGGAACGCCGCCCAAGATCGCATGGCGTGGAAGGAGAGGAGAGAGGCTTTTGTCCTGCAGTGGGAAAATAGTGGCTCAGAATAATAATAATAAATACACTTCACGCCTTTTAATCCCAAAGCGGGGTAGGCAGAGGCACTCGCTTAATAAGCAAATGCGATGCCAGAGCGATGCAAGTACGAGCATTTCGAAGTTCAGCATATTTGGGGCCCCAGTTCATGTCACAGGAAACTGTTCAACAACTATTTATTTTATTGTTATCTATTAGTTAAAAATGAAATTTTATAATTTTGGTGCCACACCTTAACAGGGCTTGTTAATAGAAGACTTGCGCAATAAATAAAAACTGCATACTGAATGCATCTTTTTGAAAAAATGCAGCATGCATTCGGTGGTTTCCTGTGGCTATGATTTATATATCTTTTTGTTATATTTTTTTTTATTATTTACACACACAATTTACCATCATTACAGGTAGGCCCATTGCGACATAAAATTAAATAATAATGAAATACGAGTATATGTTTAGACAAAAAAAGTGTGGGTGTTGCTGCTATAAAACTAAGTCTGTCCCTATGTATGCTTCGTTATTTATAGTTACGCAACGTATTTTATGCAGTTTTGTGTAACAGATAGAGTGATTCTTGAGGAAGCTGATGCTTGTAGAGAAACACTGTTAATAATGTATTCCAATTTCGTGGGGTACAGGGCGGACCATCTAGGATCCGGATGTCTTCTGCGTCGTCCGGAAAATATTATTAAAATAAATAATTGGGGGAGACCCTCGTCCAACAGTAGAAGCCCTGCGGCTGTTAATGAGTAAACAAGGAAATAATTTATTCAAATTACTCGCTTTATTCATAGTACAAAGGATGTATTATTTTCTGAACTGTGACAAAATTATGACAAATTTCATAACATTTATGTGGGAATCACGCCACCATTTTGTATATTGTTTCATTATCACAATGATCATCTAGTGTGATAAAAATGTTTTTTTGCAGGTGCAAATGACTAAATACAGTCTTATAATCTACATCTAAATATACACACATCAAAAGTGTCTAGGGATCATGAACATTTTAGCTCTAAAAAATCTAATATATTTAAATTAAATCTAACCTCCTGGATTGGTCTCCTACCTAATTCCCCATGCCTGTGTCAATGACTTATCACCACATTTTGAATAAATTATGAATGAATTCAGTTTTTGTAAAATATATTCTTGATTGCAATGTTCTAAAATGTACTTGATCCATAGACACTTTTGATGTGTGTAATATTGAGTTTATTTCTTTATTATTTTTTTATTAATCTAAACATTTGTTAAACAAACAGAATCGACGTGCCAAGAATTCTGTAGAAAAGGTTTGTTTCTATGCGTAAATGCAATAATATTGTATTAGATTTTTTATTATAGAGAGTAATATTAGAAGTGAGAAATGAAGATTGCAATCAAGAATATATTTTACAAAAACTGAATTCATTCATATTTATTTAAAATGTGGTGATATGTCCAATGAATCCAGAAGATTCGATTTGATTTAATTTAGATTTTCTTTTTAGAGCTTAACATGTTCTTGATCCCTAGACACTTTTGATGTGAATAATATCGACCACACACGGAGTCATAAGTTAATAGAATAGTTACACAGTCCTCATCAGGTCATTATTAGTCACGCGTTATACAACGTTTATGAATGTTTGTTTAGTGTTCAATGGTTGTATAACTTTTTTATTATTAGTAAGACTGTGAATGTTGGACTATAAAATTAGGTAGGCAACTAGGTACATTATGTTTAAACAGATGACATTATTCATAGGTAAATATTAGACTCTTTCAGTCTTTCCGAAGTATACTTACTTCATTTTTTAATATTTCTTCGATGATCTCATTTTGGGTGACGCAAACTATTTAGTCAGAATGATGATTTATTTACATTATCATTGACGAGCTGCAAACATCGTTTTGTCCATCATCATCAGCCACATAACGTCCACTGCTGGACGAGGGCCTCCCCCAATGAGATCCGTCATTTGGGGTGAAATGCCAGTAATCGCCACACTTGGCAGGCGGGTTGGCGATCGCAGTGGTGTTGTGGTTTAACTCACAGAGAGCGCTGCTGCCCG
>SJJU01016668.1:0-14548 GCA_012932125.1 Conopomorpha cramerella
GAGTTTTGTGATGAAGGATACAAGCGGAGCGGAGAATACAAGCATATAAACAAAGTAACGTAAATTCAAGCATAAAAAAAGTAAAGGTGTGGTCTTTGTATCATTACTTTGATGTTGGGGTAGGCATAGATAATAAGGAGTTTTCTAAAAAAGTCAATCTGTCAAAGGTGGAGAACGAAAGATATGCAACTACTTTATTCTATGATCGTTTTACTTCGGAATCGCTCTTTGGTGGGATATTTTTTTAAATATGCCTCATTGAATTCTTCCGGCCAGCCTGTTTTTAAAAAGAAAACCTATTTCGTTGCCAAGCGTTTCTGCGTTATCCTTATCAGTATATTTTTTTTTCACAAATAATATTTGCACTATATCAGATAGAATGTAAGTGACGTATGTTAATTAGTTATTTTTTTCGCGAAGAATATTATCATCCGATATTTAGCACACTGATACGACGTTCAAGCGGAATGTAATAAATAAATAGGTATAAGTACATAACTACCTGTTAATCTTTCAGATAAAGTTTCTTTAGAACAATAAAAATGGGCGTGTACTCTAAGTAGGTATGTATTTATTTATGCATTTTCCTACCTCTTCGTATGACGTCTTTTTCCTTTTGTACTGATAACATGAGATCAGGATAGTCGTCCATACATCCACTTATATTAGTATTATAGGAAAAATATTCGTAAATTTCAATGTTTGTTACGAATAAACCCAGACATTACTAGACGAATTTCGATAGTTATTTAGGCATTAGCATGTTACACCCTCCGCTTAAACGCCACACATAGGCGATATAGTATCCAAGTTCTACACTTGGGTCTAATATGTGTTCTGGACGTACATTGGTCAATAACCTGCATACAATAAAAAATAGAACCAAGCTTGAACCCAACGTTTCGTACCGGTATTAGAGCCTACTGTGACCCTATTTAGTCGAATGGGGGTCCTACAATGGATTTCCGAGTTCACTTCAGGCAATAAATTATAATTAATTAGCATTTAGTTGCCCTTACATATACTCTATGAGTGAATGAACGTGTTACAAAGAAATGCAACGTAGTAGAATTCTAATAAAGCATCACTACGCATTGGCCTCGACGAATTTATGTTGATGTATTTCATTAATTTGCAATTTCAATTGTGACCCCTTTCATAAACACGCAGTAACTATTTAATTACCATGACGATTTGATTTGAAAGGCTTTCTAAGGCCTATTGCTAGGTTTAGTCAGTAGAAGTCTGACACTACCCCGTCGCCGTCCCCTAAGCGGCGGGGTGTCCATGAAGATTGCCCCCCTTGTCAAAAAAAAGGTACTTATAGTATTAGCTTAGAATATACTTATTTAAACACTTTAATGCACAAAAAGTACACATGGCGGACTTAATGCTAAAGAATTTTCTACCAGTCAACCACCAGTAATGGGAAAGACCGATGGGTGTGCCGGGATACAATAAAAAAAAAACAAAAAACAAACTAGAAATTAAAACACGACAATTATACAAACAATTAGGAAAGGAAAACAAATGATTCTTGAAAATCCTATTATTTTCTACTGTTATTCTTCTCGAGTGACTCAATAAATTAACTAATAAAATATAGCGTAAAAGTCAAAGCAAGTCGAAGTTCGAAGTGTGTTACTAAAACAAGGCCAAAAGTTTTATAAAACGTCCCCATGTCAAGTAATATCAAAAGTTTTTACAAAACGTTCCTCCAATCTCAAGTGAGTTCAAAACTTTTTTTACAAAATACCCCCATCGTAATTAAGATTAAAACTGTTTATACATCCTGATGTCTAGCAAGATCAAAGTTTTATATGATATGTACTCACATATTTTAAGTACCTACCGAAGTAAATAGTTTTCATGAATCACCCCTATGTACTACTACTGTAAGGCAAAAAGTTTCAATAAAATCTCTCTATTGCAGATACGAATCGGGTGTGTACAAATACACAAGCTTGAGCGACGCGCTTCGAGCTATTTACAAGGCTGAAGGCTTCCGAGGACTGTCCTGCGGCTTGGGACCGACACTGGCCCGCGACGCGCCATTCTCCGGCCTCTACCTTATGTTCTACACTCAGGCCAAGCAGTCGTTGCCTCAAGGTATGTAGGTTTTACCTAAGCATTTTTCTGTCATCTGCATCTGTAATCCCTGCCTACCCCTCTGGGAGACAGGCTTGAAGTGTATGTACGTATGAATGAAATACAAAAACATTATTTATTATTGTTGTCTGTTATTACACACATCAAAAGTGTCTAGGGATCAAGTACATTTTAGAAGATTGCAATCACGAATATATTTTCCTAAAACTGAATTCATTCATAATTTATTCAAAATGTGGTGATAAATCATTGATACAGGCATGGGGAATTAGGTAGGAGATCAATCCAGAAGATTAGATTTGATTTAAATAAATTCGATTTTATTTAGAGCTAAAAATGTTCTTGATTGTAGAACCCAATAAACACTTTGAATTGAACTTGAAAAAAAAAGTTGGTGTATACCAAATATGAGCATGTTGCTGAAGGAAGTTAAAATACAATAATTTATTGAGATAACCTTTCACAAGTCACTTGTAATGCGTAAAACGTTTGTTAGTTATCATGGTATTTGTCATATTCATAGAAAACCATCTAAATAAATATTGTTATCGTAAATTCGACTCATGGTTTAACGTAACAACCATTCAACATTTCATCATTCTTTTAGAGGCCACTGTGTTGTCTAAGAGTTAACATAACATAATATATTTTGATGTCTAAGAGTTAATAAATATAATACCTACCTTTTTTTAATACATCGAGACCGAACAATTTATTGAAATAATGCGTGTTAAAGGATCTAAGGAGCGATGGTCTTAGAGACGTTGTTGGGCTGGCCAATACGAACAACTTTTACTATGGCGACAATGCGGGTTACTTTAGAAACTTCGAGCAAAAAAACAAAAGTCTTTTAGTACCTACTTATATTTACCTTCTAATCGTAATATGTGCGTAATTTTCCAGAACGCACTATGTTATCGGTGTTATAGCAAAACATGTTTTTATCATAATATTGTATTTAGAATAATCTGTATTTTGTAGGCAACTATTTAATCCTTGGCAACGAGTAAACAATACCTATGATTTCATATAAATATACGTACTTTGGAAACTTAGTAACTATGATTATCAATCACTGATACTTTAATCGCTAATAATTTAATTTATGACGGATAGGTAAGTAGTAAACGTACACTTTCTTAAGCAATCGACCATTTCTTTTCCTTTATCTATTATTATATCTATATTTCTATATCGATTATTGAATCCTACCTGAACCCCTCATTTTTCTTGATGTTGTTTTCTATAAGGTGGTCTACTTTAGATTTGTAACAGGCCTATCGTCATATAAAACTTAAGTAGATAGACAGTTAACTGATTCACAGCGTACCTGGTAGGTCTATACATCTTTTGTTGTGAAGGTTTCGTAACGACAATTTTAGGCTTTATTGCTCAGGGCCCAGGGCTCAGGTTCATTTCACGTTTTCCCTACTGTAGGTAGTTATCAATTTTTTTGAGTATGGTACGTTCTCGACCAAATAGCTGCACGCACTATACGATTAAATTTGTCGTCTGTTCTATACTTTCATCCAATTAGGCTAGTTCTATCTATCAGTTTTCATGTTACTTCCTGTGTCATTAAGGCATCAATAAGGTAGAGTTGTTATATTGTGCGAACAAGCACTGAACATGTGAATGACATTCATATGAGTTCCAGCCATAAGGTGGTAGACCAGTTTCTAGGCCTATTGTACAGTGTGCAATAGGGCGTTTTCTGATATCTGTAAAAATTTTGTTCCGTAAAGTCCACTAGATGGCGCTGTCTAAACATGAACAAGCCGTGACAGAACCATAAAAAACAACTTTGAAAAATTATAACTTAATGCTAAAAATTAAACCGGTGCGGGAAAATGTTCTGTGTACGGTAGCGTTTTTTAAAACTTGGGAAGTCATATGATTGTTAATATATTATACTCAACACATAAAATACCGAAATCAGTCAGTCCATGGTTGACTTTAATACCAATATTCATAGTTATCTGTGGTCTATTTCAACGCAATTTGGTGACGGTTTATGGGCCTATTTCTTTCTTTAATTTACAATCACAAAATCTCCCATTCATTCATTATTTTTCTTTGCTTCCAGAATGGCTTCAATCCCCGAGTGCAGCAAGCATGATCCACTTCTCGTGCGGCGTGATGGCTGGCATCGCGGCCTCGCTCGCGACCAACCCGGCTGACGTCATCAAGACCAACATGCAACTGTACCCGGACAAGTTCCCCAACGCGTTCAGTGCCGCTGTCTATGTTCATCAGGTAAATGTTGAAATAATTGTAAACATTTTTCACATATTTTTTGACATTATTGAAAACTTAATAGTACCGGGTGTGAAGTCGCGGCAGACGTTTCGAAAAATCACATACTGTAACAATCGTGGTATAATTTTTCGAAAAGACTAATTTTTCGCCAAATTATTGAGTTTAAAAGTTGCATGAGTTTAACTTGACAGCGTAATGCTTCTCTTTGCCAGGGACATCATCTTACTACATTTAAGCCTGTTGTTAAGCAGCGATGTAGTTTATTTTATTCAGCTATTACATTTTAATTTTGCAATTAATATCAATTTATATGAGCAATATTAACTCCTTAGAGTGTCTAGATTAAGATGCTTTAAGCTCAGGCTGTAGCGCATTTACACCCGGTATATTGACGTTTTAATAGTTGCTGGTCTGAGACGTAATAGGTTTCAACAGAAAAGGATCGATTATTTTAACTAGGAGATGAGCTAAAAAGTAAGAAATCCCTATGATTTTCAACACTTTCGTTTCTCTTAATTTCCCTGGAATGTCTCACATCAAGCGGTAAAACGGCTATTAATAACCTAAGATTGACAATTTGGAATTTACTGAAAGGAATGTAGCATGAATTTTTCAATGACTAAATTTCCACTCTGAATACAGCCAACGAAGTATTCCCTCAATAAATTCATAAAACTCGTATAAATCATTATTAACCTGTCTGATAATAGTATCTTTATCGTCCAATGAGGTGACGTCAGGTCAGGCTTAGTGATATTTTAGTAATAAAATTGGTAGATACACCGATTTCTTCGGCTACCGTAGTTTCCATTGACAAACAAAATATATTTTAATAACTACTGTACTATATAACTAGAAGTGCCCGCGGTGTATTTGGTTCCCGTGGGAAATTTTGGGATTAAATATAGCCTAAATGGTCTAAAGAAATTTAAAATCTATATTCCTATCAATTTTCTCCAAAATCTGTTCAGTGGTTTTACCGCGAAGAAGTAAAAAAATCGCAATTAAAAATATATTTATTATAAGCCTTAACAATTTCTGTCCTATTAACAGTCTGTTTTTTTACATTTTGTTCTTTCAAATTAAAATCTTATCTTTTGAGACCAATGATGTACCTACCTATAATTAATATATCAGAATATCTATCTACTACGCCAGATAATTCGAAAATTATAATCAAAGGTGGCTAGACGATAAATTTATACCGCCCTTGACACTTTTATGTAGGTGCTGATTGTAATTGAAAGAAAAAAAATATAGATACGAGTGAGATAAATTCTACAGACATAGTTAATTGGGTTTATCGACTATGGCGCTGTTAAACAGTAATGCAGTATGGAAAATGAAACATGATAAGGTTAGCCAACAAGACACACACATACAAATGATAATGTTATAAAAGCTAGAGGGTACATAATAATAATATGCTGCCTTAATTTTCAAAATAATGCAAGACAATTCTATACTATGAAAAAAACGAAATTATGCAAAACTAAAGATATTAAAATTTCAGAACTAATAAATGTTATTTCTTCAAATTACAATAATTATGAATACAGCTAATATAAAATAAAAATAAATAAATAATTACACTTTACGCCAATATAAAATAATAATAATAATATAATATACGAGTATATTTATAGAGCCAACAATAGTTATATTTCTGGTATCTATTTGTCTGACTTCTGCGCTGAAAAGAATTAAGTAATTGTTCCTATTCACATAATTTTGTACTCTGCTGTAATCAAGTTAGAGTATACAATACCGAGATCTTTACCTGTTTGTATTACATTTTCAGTTTAATTTATACAGGAATAAATTATCGTACTGTACGAATCATAGAAACTGTCAAATTCGTCCTTCGAATTAAAAAATAGACTAGTGTTTGACTAGTGACTAGTGTTTGGATTATGCTTTGGTTGCGTCATCTTTCAGTAAAAACCAAGGAACGAACAGTGAATCTTAGAACTCATTGAAACGGTATTTTTCTGATACTTTCGACAGCATTCATTAAATTCGAATTTGGCGCAGGTCACCATAGTACCTACTAAAAAAAAGTATCCCCAATAAATGTATGTAGCTAAGAACATAGATAGAGCACTAACTGTATTATGATTTTCACTGTTTAATACCAATCAATGCGTTATCAGTAGAAATAGTTGCGGAATTATTTTTCCTTGACACGTCGTTGCTATCAATAATACCAGGAAACTGTACGGATAGATAGACACTTGTACCTACAACTTTTGTGATTTATCTTGACATACCTACGCCCTTCAAATACGCTTTTGCTTTTTTACCTATAAAATATTATGGTAGGAAAGACACACTTAACATAACTTGTTAAGTGTGTAAACTGTGTATAACAATCAGGTGATAGGCGTATCCGAAACTCGAAGGTCTTAAATTAGTCATACACACATCAAAAGTGTTTAGTGATCAAGTACATTTTAGAAGATTGCAATCAAGTAATTTACAAAAACTGAATTCATTCATAATTTATTCAAAATGTGGTGATAAGTCATTGATACAGGCATCGGGAATTACGTAGGAGACCAACCCAGAAGATTAGATTTGATTTAAATAAATTAGATTTTTTTTAGAGCTAAAGATGTTCTTGATCCCTAGACACTTTTGATGTGTATTAACTATGTCTATGTAGAGGTGTGTCATTTACATCCGGTTACCTGTAAAAATGACACATGCCTACTGACATATTAATTATTCTATGGTTATTATATTTCAAGATATTATACTTATTACGTCTCAAACCAACACGGACCCCAGTCATTAGACCACGTTACCTTATTACACTGACATTTATTCTTAGTAGGGATGAAAGGTTTTCTTTCAATCTATAAATGTTATTTGTGTTATTTTTTACCCAACGTGGGTAAACGTACCTATTATAACTATAGCGTAAGACCATCCTGCATATCGATGTTGATAATGAACATAATGAATCCTTAACCAATGAGCAAAGATTTATAAATTACTAATTTTAGAATAGTTATTGATCCCAAAATGAACAAATAGTATACTATTAGGAGTGTTTGACTAATTATCGCTATCTCTTTCAGACGTACGGCGTAAAGGGATACTTCAAGGGTGCAGTGCCTAGGATGCTGCGTCGCACATTAATGGCTGCTATGGCTTGGACTGTGTTTGAAGAAATCACCCGTTCTATTGGACTCAAGTAGATGGCGCCACTTGATGGATAAAGTGGCTATTTTGTAGCTACTTGTGCCTCCAAAGTAATAGGAAAAAATAAGCTATATTTTTATACATTACTGTATTGTATATTAAGTATATTTTTTTTCTTATTTCTCTACCGACTTGTTTTTAAATATTTGTAGGTAGATAAAGCTTGTCAAGTCTTGAATTGTGGCAACACTCTATGAAGAAACGTCAGATTTTGACAGCTTTTGATAGGAATTGTTGCCATATTTAATTTCTCTTCTTGTTTGCCAAGCTGTAGCTGTGCTTTGCAGCATCTAGATAGACTACTAGTGATTTGTTTACAGTAGTCAGTTTTTGTAGAGCTAAGACATCAGTGACTATATCTTTTGCAATAATGTGATACCTAAATATTTTAAAGAAAGGTTACTGTTTGACAGGTTAACGTTGTCAAGTCCTATTGTGATCTAAAAGTTCATAAGGCAGATGGAAAAATGGGATTTTAGAAATTCAGCAGGGAATTGATTGTTGTTCACAGATTTTATCAAGGATAATAACAGCAAGTAAAACCGTGGGGTTATAGCTCAAACTAATGTTCAAGTGACGACATATTCAAATACAAGTAAACACAGTGCTGCCATCTATCTAACGTCCACGATAATGATGTTTTTGTTGTGTAGTAAGTTGATTTTTTGTCGAAGAAGTTTATAGTATTTTAAATATTGTAGTATTATTAAAAAATATATTCTTGACCTTCAAACAGGCAAGTAATGGTGCTTGTTCCTAAAAAGATTTGGCGCGGAAATGTTTATGTAAAAAATCGAATAACTTTAGATACTGATGTTCTATATTATTTTTTAGTTACTTTTGTAGTATGTTTTGTTGCCAATATCTCTATTATGTACCAACTATGATATGATTTTATTATCTAGGGTATAATATCAAAAAAATAAACCTATATAAAAGTTCTATAATATGTGGATATTCCTGATCTAGGGGTCATTGGATTGACAAGTTATCGCGCTATATTATGAAAATAAGCAGATTATGATAGCGTGAAAAACTATTTTAAATATTATAACAAATTATTTTTCCACACCTACCAGTTCAGGATTATTCCAAAGGAACATTGTTATGTACATAAAGAAACACATATTTTTCTAATAGTAGTTGATTTATTGCTCAATACTCTTATTGTATTCGTTTTCTTTCATGTTAAACATGACGTGTCTATAAAATGTGATATTTTAACCAAACAAATAAATGCAAAAATTCGTAAAAAACTGGTTATTATTTAACTAATTATTACACTACCCTTTTGGGGAGACAACCCGTCTGTCGACGTAGTAATAAAACTTATATTGTGTAAGTTGACTGTCCCCAAAAGTGTTAATAGTTATCCAATAAAGGGGTCATACAGGACTTAAAATATTTTTTTAAGTTATCAACTTAGAATATTCTTGACAGCGTGCTATTTTGTCCATACTTACTTTTTTTTAGTCATTTAATACATCGTAAACGCCGCAAAACTTGAGAAAATCAATCTCAAAATAATGTACCACTTCATACGAACATGTGATTGCCAATTTGTATGATTTTTTAGTTTATGACAGGGTTGCTTCGGGGAATTATTGTTTTCTTACGAGTTTCGCAAATATTTTTGATTTAACGTATGTAATGCAAAATTACAAGCTGTCAATTATATTCCTAAAAACTAATGAAATGTAAAACGTATCATTAGTCAACTACTAATCAAATTTCACTATAATACATTGACCATAAAACCATTAGACACCGCATCACAGCGAAACGATTTTGGCAATACTACTAATTTCCTAGTGATTCAGGGCGCACAAAATTTGAGCTCACGGGCTTGCTTATTTGAAGATACAATTTTTTACGTAGCCATTTTGATCTATTCACTCATAGCTCATACAGTGGGTTACGGTAATTCCTTTGCACCCCAAATTATACTAAAAACGCGCATTGTTGCACATTATCTTGTCGAACACTTGTTCTCTTTTCTAGTTATTGACAATATACTTTGTTGACTATAGGGCGACTGGACAACGAAGATAAAGCGTAGAGTGGTCAATTTAACCCGCGGGTTCACCTAAGCTAAGTTCACCCCTGAATCGTTCAAGCATAATAAGCGACTGACAGTAAAATAATTTGAGAAAATACTGTCACTAATGTACTGTTATATATTTTGCACTTTTAATATTTTTATTAGATATATATACTTCTTGAAGTTGATATGTAAACTGTCCACTCGAGAATGATTTGCTACCACACGTGCATTAAAAATAAATAAATACACTTCACGCCTTTAATCCCAAAGCCAATGTCCACGGTTCACCAAGCGTGTTTAACCCAACGTGACAGGAGGTGAGCCCATCGCCGTTATAGGGTTCACACACCTTGTGGTGTGCGGGTTTCATCACAATGTTGTCCTTTACCATACGAGCGTTGCGTTGCGTACATAGGCTCTCAAAAAGAGGTCCCAATGGTACACGTCCTGGACTCGAACCCGCGACCTCCCGGTTACAAGTCAAGGATCTGACCAACTAGACTGCAGACGAAAAAACAAGAGCTAAAAGTAGTATGTAGTTACATGCCTACACTTCACGCCTGTCTCAGAGAGGGGTAGGCACAGACTACAGATATCCGTTTGTCACGGCCCTGACGCTTCCTCCCCCTTTCGCTTCATCTATGTTCATACATCTTTTCATACAAAGTATGTAGTTCTATAGTACAAATAGGGTCAATATTTTCTCAAACTGTTCTATTAAGAAGT
This sequence comes from Conopomorpha cramerella, assembly GCA_012932125.1. Classification (NCBI taxonomy): domain Eukaryota; kingdom Metazoa; phylum Arthropoda; class Insecta; order Lepidoptera; family Gracillariidae; genus Conopomorpha; species Conopomorpha cramerella. The sequence continues at coordinate 10,346 of SJJU01016668.1, forward strand.
TCCATGGAACAAATGAGACTAACTCGCTGCCCAATGACAAGCACCACCAGTCACGTGATGGAATGACACTCTACTACAAATGAGCCAATCATCGGTTTGGCCACGCCCATTCTCAAGTTCATCTGGTTGCCAGAAAGGTTTTCGGATTCGGATCATTAGGAGTCTGGTAGAACTCCTCCATCCCATGCCCAGCCTGCCGGGCATACGGGCGAAACTTTGGGCCGATCGTTGCGCGCACGCAGTTCCGACTATAGGCCGCGACGGCGTGCGCGAGTTGTCCGACAAACTTGTGTCCCCACCACGATCAAGCCGACCAACAACCCTAACTACTAACTAACGGACTAAACGGCACACAACGGCCACTTCGCACTCGGATCCAGACCGCTGCGCCGACAGTGACAAGACTCACTTACGTGAACTCCTTGCGGAGTTTGTGCCAGCGGCCGTAGTCTAGTAGATCTATGGTCAATGCTACAGTAGGACCTCAAACGTGATAGTTGCAAACCTATTCTTCCGCAACAGGGGCATTCCGTGTTCCCTGTTCCGGGGTATGATCTGAGGACTGTGGCACTTGATCATCAGCGTACTCATAGTCGCTGGCATCGTCATTTACAAGCGGAAGTGGGGTAAGTTGTCGGTTAGACACCGTAGTTTCGCGCCATTAGGAGTCTAGTAGATCTATGGTCAATGCTACAGTAGGACCTCAAACGTAACAGTTGCAAACCTATCACGTCTACAGGGCCCACAACAAAATAATTATCCTACTATCACAAATAATGATTTAAACATCGATCAATAAAATGATAACTAGGTTTATCGTAGGTATATTTTATGTACATATATTACAAAATGTACAGTTATAAAAACAATATGTTTGGCTACCACAACGTACACAAATCAAAAGTGTTTAGGGATCAAGTACATTTTAGAAAATTGCAAACAAGAATATATTTTACAAAAACTGAATTCATTCATAATTTATTCAAAATGTGGTGATAAGTCATTGATACAGGCATGTGGAATTAGGTAGGAGGCCAATCCAGAAGATTAGATTTGATTTAAATAAATTAGATTTTTTTTTGAGCTAAAAATGTTCTTGATCCCTAGACACTTTTGATTTGTGTACGTTGTGTAAAAATGTTCTTGATCCCTAGACACTTTCGATTTGTGTATAACAATAATCTAGTATTTTGGGTACTGACCGAGGTAACAACTTGAATGAAATTGAAAGAAGAAAGAATTTAAAAAACTGGTCGTGGATGATTCGTGGCACTGACAGATGACGAATCTTGGCTCCATAACTTATGGTCTGACAACAAAACGCTAAACCCATATCGCCTGAGGCGCGAAGTACACGTTGGGGCATTCAATTTGACCGCGAAGAATATAACAAAAGGATTCTATACTACCGACGTACACGGAGGCATGTCCATGGCTGCCCTCGGTGGTTTGTATGATGTAACGCAAACGGGGCTGTGCGGGACGGTCAGTTCTGTAGCTTGACGTTTAACAAGATTGTGTTCGCAGTAACGACTGCCCCAACCCGCCGTGTGCTCCTCGCCTAACAGTGAAGCGATCAATGTGGGTTAAAGATATTTTAATTGATTTTAAATGTAGTATGTATTGCCTGCAAAATGCTATGAAGTATACGTGTGTACTTAACCTTTGAACCGCCAACGTCTTTTTTATGTGACACGGGAGATAGATGATTTTGACGTCTATGGTATACGGAATAGGATACAAAACCATAAAACAATTTTTACCCGGTCAAAAGGATGATAGTATAATCTTAAACTGTAAACACTTGATAAATAATTTTAACGATAGCTTTACCATTACTCGTGACCGATGGTCAGTACTTTTAACATTTCTTCATTGATTGACAGTTATGGTGACATTTGATATACAGCATATGCCGTAAGTGATACAGTGCCAAAAAACATGTTTTTGGGTGTAGTTAAAAAATTAGCACCTAAATTATGAGCCGAACCAAACTAAATTTACGTATACTATTTGTTCAACATTTTATTTAAAGAAATGTTTCATAACTGTCAATAATTACTGAAGTACAATCTAACCGGATTGTAAAGTACACTCATTCATGAAACAATGGTCGTTGAACTAATAAAATGTTGAGTCAACTACTGCGAAACTGTTACGATGTCAATTATTTATGGAGTTTGACAGTTTATCTAAAAAAATTTTAATAACCCGGCCAATCTAAAAACACCTCAAGTATTCGCTTCTGTAGCTCTTGGACTGTACAATGCTCTGACATTTTACAAGTAATTAAAACATCTACTAGAAATAATTGAGCATATCAGAGATGATAAGCTCAGAGCACTTTTGCGCCGTTTCGTCAAGTTTTGATCAAACATAGCATTTCTTTATATATACATAGAGAAGATTGTTCTATAAAGCTTTGGAAAATGCATCATGGGTTGACGAAACGGAACATACATTTCGTCTCAATCACCAATTATGGTTCGGTGCTTCAATTATGTACACATTTATTTGATAATTAAAACTAATTTACAAATTACAAATATATTATGCAATCTATATACTGCTTGTAAAAGGATCCCGAGCAATGATTTTAGAAACATTGTTGACCTCGTCAATATGAACAACTTTTACTATGGCGACAAAACGGGGAAATGAAAAACATTTTTTTCGTCTGAATACAAAATAGACAATTTTCTGAGTCGGGAGACGTCATTACTCGGGGTTTTTTTACGCGCACTATACCGGCACCATGAAATTAATTACCTATTAAAAAAAGGTAGGTATCTCATATAAATTCAAGTCCTTCATACTTGAGGTTTTCAACGAAGGTGTCAGGAAGGAGCTCGGTCCCGTCTGTCTTGAATGCTGCGACGTATGTCGCCGTTTTACCCTCGAATTCAGTTGTTTTTAATGCAACGATCACCTCGTCGTTGGTTCCCGGTATGAACTTGAACGACGAGAAGCCAAGTTTGGGATCGTGTTTCGCTATCTGTAACAATAATTTGCGACTTTATTTTACGCAGGTCTAGCACGCGCATCAAAAAAGACAAGACATAGAACAACTACGCGCTCTAACTTTTGTGTATGTGACAAATGCGAATAAATAAAATAAATAATTGGCTGTTTTGTCACGCTTCGTGCGCCTCAGCCTCTTTCCACGAATAGCAGAGCGTTATTTGTCTTGTCACTTCTTTCTTGGAGCTCTGTGCTGGGGGGCAGTACCACCAGTCTATTAGGTGGGTGTGTGTGTGTGTAATTTTCAAACTCCAAAAGTTTCTTATCTAGATGTCGCTAGTAGATATCCAGCAGTGGCGTGCACTGGATTTTACGACAAGGTAGGCAGTAATCCCCAAGGATTGACACCTATGTATTTACGGAATATAGGTAGGTACCTACCTATCTACTCACCCACAAAACACAAGACCTTCGTTAGCCTGTGTCGTGAGTACAACAAAAAAATCTAGCAATAACTGTATTATTAGATCGGGTAACCAAAATACTAAGGTAGGCAGTGTCTTTTTGCCTATATGGTGTGCACGCCACTGATATCCAGGGGGACTTCCGTCAGTTATATTTTAGTGCGTTTTTTTATTATTTGGGTGAGTTATTTAGACTTCAAACACTTTTGTAACATGTAGACAAACAATAAAAAGAAATTGTCGCCTGGACCAGAAGTGTCATTAGTCTACTACCAGGAAAACTTTTTAAATAAACATTAATGCGTACATTTTAGCAGGTAAATGAACATATATATTTAATTACAGGTATACAGTACAAACACAGGAAAGTATGTTCGACGGCTGGCTTGTCCATGTTAGATTATATTATAATCTAATAAATTTCCATGTCACAATGTTAGTTACCGTACTCCTCCGAAACCGCATTACCGATTTTTACCAAATTTTATATGCACATTCATTAGGTCTAAGAATCGGCTACTATCTATTTTTTATGCATCTACCAGTTGTATTTCTTCCAATACACGGGGTACAAAGGCAATTTATTATGGCAAAAAAAATAAATTTCCGGGACAGCTAGTCTCTATTATATAAAAATGAATTGATGTTCGTTAGTCTCGCTAAGACTCGAGAACCGCTGGACCGATTTGGCTAATTTTGGTCTTGAATTACACGTGGAAGAATAGGAAAGGTTTAAAAGGTGTATATCTTTCAATACACGGGGTGCAAAGGCGACTTT
>SJJU01016672.1:0-20220 GCA_012932125.1 Conopomorpha cramerella
GGTGATAAGTCATTGATACAGGCATGGGGAATTAGGCAGGAGACCAATCCATAAGATTAGATTTGATTTTTTTTAGAGCTAAAAATGTTCTTGATCCCCAGACACTTTTAATGTGTGTACAATCAAGGACTGACTGACACACTTCAAAATTACCAAATGTCGGGTTATGTTATAAAAATATGAGGAAAGTGTATAAAAACAAAATTCAAAACCGTGCAAAATTTATCACTGCGACCAGAGTTTGGCTAAGTACGGACGCTTTTTAAAAAAAACTCATATTTCTATGAGATGAACGGTGTCATTCTTTCAAAATATTATCTGCTTAGAAATGCAGCGTAAGTGTATCGCTCTTGACTGTACCGAAGGGTCGCTTCATGTGAAAGTAAACATCGCCGGGAAAACTAATCTATAAAGTGTTGAAATTACTTCAAACTTTGTGTGCTTTGGTTCAACCTTTTTTGACAGTGTCATATAAGTTTTTTTTAAATATTCAGATTTTTTCAACAACGCAATAAAACCTGAGACTATTTTACAAGTATTTTTTTTTAACACATTGAACACGCGTTCGACCACCATCCTACCTGATGTTAAGCAGCGATGTGGTCTACGATGGAGCACACTTGTTCATTAGTAACCTATTCACCCCAGTGACTTGAAATTATTATAATCACTCACCAGTAACAATAGGTGCCTCTTGACCCTCAGCCGGCGCCCTGGGCCCGGGCGAGGGCGGCGCTGGGAAGAGCTCGCGCACGCGCTGGTACAGGGCGGCGCCCGCCCCGGAGCCCGCCGTGTTGGCGTGCAAGTACCAGCCGTTGGCGTTGGACGTGTCCGCGTCTGACGCTGAGCAAGCTGGTGGATGGACGAAAGAAACTTGGTAAGGATGAATTAACCTGGACATCAATGGTGTTTTAGTGACACACGACTGTCGCGGGTTCGATTCCCGCTTTCCCTCCGCTTTGGCAATGATCTGGATTATTTTTTGATTATGTGTAAAAGCAAACCCGGCAATGTCCCGGCAAAATTTTCCTAATTTTGAGCTACAAACATCAAAAGTGTCTAGGGATCAAGAACATTTTTAACTCTAAAAAAAAATCTAATTTATTTCAAGCAAATCTAATCTTCTGGATTGGTCTCCTACCTAATTCCCCTTGCCTGCATGACTTATCACCACATTTTGAATAAATTATGAATTAATTCGGATTTTTTTAAGGCGTGAAGTGTATTTATTTATTTATTTTTATTATTTTTGCAATCTTCTAAAATGTACTTGATCCCTAAACACTTTTGATGTGTGTATAATTATTACCTACTAAGAGAATGTCGGATTACAAAGATGGTCATATACTTTAGAAAGTAACCGAAAAAAAAACTAAGTAGAATAAAATCTTTTCACTTCCTCATTGAAATTTTTTTGAAGTGGACAATTCAAGTTTGGTTTTATATGACTCAATTTTACACACGGATACGTTTTGATAAAAAAAATAGGATCCCAATGGGTGCAAGATAATATTATACAGATAAAACATGCAGACGCACAAAACAATCCAGATCATTTTTAAAGCTGAGACTCGGGAATCGAACCCGCGACTGAACCCGAAGACATTCATATGATATTGGAGAGGCCTATATCCAGCAGTGGACGAGTACGGGCTGATGATGATATGATATTGAACCTTAAGGTGGTAGAGCAAATTTTTTACCGACTGTATCTATGCAACGTTGAAATACTAGTTATTTCGTATGTAACATGTACGCAACGAAACCGCAAAGAAAAATGCATTACGCAGATCGTAGGTAAGCTGGTAGAGGTATTCTAGTAATATCGAACACTAGCTGTACTGCGCGGTATTACTCGCGCTTTTTTTTTCGTTCCCGTGGGAATTTCGCGGTAAAATATAGCCTATATGCTACTTGTTGTGGATAATAAAAAAAAAAAAATAAAAAAAAATAATGTTGCTTTCGAATGGTGAAAGTACTTTTAAAATAGGTCCAGTAGTTTTTGAGCCTATTCATTACAACCAAACAAACAAAGGTTTCCTCTTTATAATATTAGTGTAGATAATAATAAATATTTTTCAACGTTATGTATAACTAGCTTTCCGCCCGCGGCTTCGCCCGCGTGGACTTCGGTTACATTGCGGTATAAAGGACAACTATAAGAAAACTTATCATTCCTACGGAAAAACCTAAGTTTCCCTCGGGAATATCTTTTTTTTCGGGATAAAACCCTATTATTTAAGCCGGACCTCTAACTTTACGTATGGAAAATTTCAAAGCAATCGGTTCAGTAGTTATGACGTGAAAGCGGAACAAACAAACAAACTCACTTTCCGATTTATAATACTAGTAAGGATTATGTAATTATAATGTATAGCCTCTTTTGTAGAAGCGTTGGTCTAGTTTAACTTTGTATAACTATCATGAGAATTAAATTGAGCATATGGTCATTTCAACAATATGATCTTTAGTCAAAGAGTCATCAAAGTATATAAAAAAACTAGCTGTGCCACGCGGTGTTACTCGCATTCTCCCGTTCCCGTTGGAATTTCGGGATAAGTAAGTAGCCTATGTTCATTTGGAAAAACGTAGCTTTCGTTCTTTTAGTGTAAGAATCATCAAAATCCGTTCAGTAGTTTCGGAGCCTATTCAATACAAACACACAAACAAATCTTTCCTCTTTATAATATTAGTATAAAATACACTTCACGCCTTTTAATCCCAAGGGGTAGGCAGAGGCACTTGCTTAAGCAAATGCCCACGGTTCACCAAGCGTATTTAACCCAACGTGACAGTGGGAGAGCCCATCGCCGTTATAGGGTTCACACACCTTGTGTTGTGCAGGTTTCATCACGATGTTGTCCTTCACCGTACGAGCGTTGGGTTGCGTACATAGGCTCTGAAAAAGTCTGAGTCCCATTGGTACACGCCCAGTAGCCGGACTCGAATCCGCGACCTCCCGGTTACAAGTCAAGTATCCGACCAACTGGACCACAGACCATAATATTAGAATAGTATAGGTAAAACACCCACCGTAACTTCCATATATCAATCCGCTGTCCTTTATCACCCACGCCGGCAGGGTCATTGCCCTATGCTTCGCGATCACTCTCATATTCGACTATACCACATGTAATATCACTAGTATATCATATGTACACACTCAGTATAACAAGGAGAGCAACATATGAAACGTCCAACGCCAACAAATTCAGGAAGAACACTGTGCAATAGGGCTTGAAAAAAAAAATTCCACTATTATCTAAACGTATAGGTACTTCCTTCATTTCCGTCGTCGTGCTTCGATTGGTTCAATAACAACTGACGTGTCAATATAAACATATTCAAAATGATCATCAACTATATGTAGATTCCTATCATCAACAGGTCAATTAACACTGGCAACTCGTTGGCAATCTTTGAAAGTCTTTGCAGCATTGGATGCGCCCGCCTTTCGAAGCATACCTAATTCAATAACGTTACATCAGCTTGTATTCATACAATTTCTTATTTCAGCTGGATAACAGCATTTAATGTCTTTGATCCGGTTGATTGCATAGATGTATGTTATGCGCTGGCATCAGCTAGAAAAAATACCTGACAGCTTTTGTCTTCTATTGACAACTGTGGGAATATTAACGTTGTGCGTTCGCGAAAAGTATTTTGTTATAGTCAATAAAGAATCGTTAGTTTGAAAGCCTGACTCGTGCAGTTCCTAATCCATTTGTCTTACTGTATGTCGGAATGAAACAAAGGAGTAATAACTAGTTTGCTTTTCTCACAGAGTCACTTGCACTCTTCATTATGTTTTTTTTTGCAAACTCGAGATTTGTTTAACAAATGATCTATCTAATACTGTTGACCATAGTAATTAGTTCGTAATGTATTCTGGGTTGATTCAATAGCAGATCGTTTTTGCTGTGAAGTATTATAATTTGTTGATCTATTGTAATACGTTACGATTTCAGATTAGGAATGAGAGTTTTAATTTATTTTTTTATTGACTGAGAACCTTCCCACAGTCGTGTTATACAATAATAATACTATGAGCTTGAACAAAGTTATTACATGTACGATATTATTTTTATAACCGGTTTATGATTTTACGAGGTGGTAACAGTTATTGCATTGCGCAAATTAAAGTTTGATTTATTTACACGTAAGCGGGTTTACGTTCGAAGCTTCAGAATATTATTTCATATTGTACAGCATTACATTTTCACTTTTTTAAAACACACCTATTACAATTTATGTGTAACATTGGAACATCCACACACCAAAAAATTATGAAAACCTGCACACGAACTCAATCAAAACCCTTGCACAAGTCCAAGAATACGACCCTGAGGAACGACGATCCCACCTGAGCTGTCTTCTCCTGACGAGCTGTGATGAGTGACGCTGGTTGAGGTGCCGCGTTGCATCGGGTTGACGTAGAGGCCGTCTGCCGGGCCGGACCTGGCGGAGCTGACGGACCCAGTTGATGGTACCGAGCCCCGGCGCTCCTGGATTGACGGCCTGCGCTCCCGGTCAGGCGCATGAAGGTAAAACGGCGATCTAGTGCCGTTCGCGTTTACGCAGTTCGGCAGGGCGCACTGGAAACATGGTTAAAGATTTATTTTAATTCTGATGATTGTCAAAGACTTGAAGTAGAAAATTTCGTAACATGGTTAATTTTTTTTTTATATGATGGAAACAAAAGCATTGTTATGAGTTCTTCATTTATAAATTTAATATTTCGATGATGCTGACGTAGATATTTTTGTTTTACTCAGTTTAATCTCCAATACTAATAAACATTATAACTTGTATTTCACAAATGTCAAGTAATAGTAAGAGACAAACTATATAAGCATTGTTTAGCGTTTGTTTTTAGTAGGGAAAAACTTCAGGTGAAAAACTTCAAGAAGTAAGTTTCATAACAACATCAGTTACTTAATTGTTAAATAATTTATGAATTCGAAGTACCTACTGCTGAAGTTTTTTATTTCTGTAATGGACACATACAAAGGTCAGGACAATGATGCTAATTATTTGGGTCTGCAGTATAAGATATCAAATGATAAACTTCAAGAAGACAGTTTCACAACAGTACATTAGTATTACATTACAACGCACAAGCAAAAGCTGTTTCTGCAGAATCATAATTCATTACACAACTCACTCTAGCTTCGCCTGGAGTGCATGCGCAGGAGTGGACAGCTTTGTACGAGGAAAGTTGCTTACTCTCCGCATTGGCGCCGGCAGCCACCAGCACGTTAAGACACTGTCGAGGAGAAAAAAAAATTAGCAATTTCAAATTGTCATCCATCTTGCAAGATCGTGTAATGGAGTTGAAGTCATTTTATGCAAGAATCATCGAACAGTTATTACGTTGCATGACACCAGAGTTTTTGCGTCACATAATGTATTGAAAGAAGATATGGATAATGTTTGAGTAAAAGATGAGAGTTTTATCCTACCAATGTTGTAAAGGCAAAAGTTTGAATGAATGTTTGGATATTTGTTAATTGTTGGTGCCTCTGCCTACCCCGCTTCGGGATTAAAAGGCGTGAAGTGTATTTATTTATATTTGTTAATTCTTCACGGAAATACTGAATGGATTTCAGTAAAACTTTACAATACTATAGCTCTACACGATATAACACAAATACTATGTTTTAAATAATATTTTATATTTATACCAAATATCCCACGGAAAAGGGATAAACTGCGGGTAACAATACCGGTAAATGTAGAGTTACGCAAACTTGGCCCTCATTTACTGCATTGAATGCGATACAATTTTTTATTGTTTTAATTGGTCAATAGCAAAAATACCTTTCAGGTACTTCAAAGTTCGAACAACAATCGGAGGTCATTCGCCAAAAAAACGCATTCACACATTTTCAGGAAGCAAGCGACATTGAACTTTAAATTCATTGTTTCATACACTTGACAATGGACGGCCTAACGCGATTTGAACGCCATTGTGGCGTAGGACATTCTGCTAATCGAACAATAATAACCATGTGTGGAAAAATAACGGTTTCACTTCATATTGTGTGCGGTTTTTTTTTTAATCATTGCATTGTTGACAGCTGATTGGACAGCCCTTGAACAATGAAGAGAATGAGCTATTGGATAAACTAAAAAAATGATTGATGTTTTTATATGACTTGATTGAATTGATTAATACTTTATTATTATTTTCACAGCTAAAGACCGCACAAGTACGCATTGCCTTTATACATAGGTAACCAGCCAGAAAGAAAACAAGGATAAAGCTATAGATTTTTTTTTATTTACCGCACAATTTGAATCAACTTGTTTTTAGCTTCATCAGCGCCATCCGTGGTCTTTTATGTAATCGTTTGACATTTTTTTTTATCCAATTAGCATTGATAGTTCTTTTTTTTGTTTAAGATTGAAAAAAAAATTAAGGTGGCTATGTTTATCGTAGACACGTCCAGATTAACGCTTTCGTACATACATTACTAGGTGACACGGCAAACTTGTTTTTGCCAATAATTCTCATTATTCAAATTCGTATCATATATATTCGGACATTGAATGACAGGATAAGGAATAGTTTGATAAGAGAAAGTTGCGGTTTGAAGGAAGACGTAGTGACCAAGATTGAAAAGGGCATGTTTCGGTGGTTTGGGCATATGGAGAGAATGGATGAAAGTCGATTGGCGAAAGAGATTTATATGGGTGATGTAATGGGCCGGGTGAGTAGAGGTCGCCCCAGAAGAACATATGTTGACCAGATTGGTGATGTCCTGGCCGAAGGTGGCGTGAAAAGTACTCGAAACCGGAGGTCATGTAGGAAAAGATGTATGAATGTAGATGAAGCGAAAGGGGTATGTCAGGACCGTGACAGATGGAGATCTGTAGTCTCTGCCTACCCCTCTGGGAGACAGGCGTGAAGTGTATGTATGTATGTATATTCAAATAATTTTATTGCCTTCATGTGTGTACAATAGGTGTTAGTTTTATGGTGTAGTCTCAACATGAAACCCTGCTAGGGCACTGCAACATTAAATTAGCACGTTTAATTATTAACAGTGTTTCTCTGCTATTATATGCATGTATTATACATATAAATCTTCCACTAAGATCACTCTATCTGCTAAAGAAACCGCATCAGATCTAAGTATATATATAGAAACAAACAGCGGGAGGCGACTTTGTATTGATTTTATACACTGAAGTTTAAAGCTTGAACTTTTGATCCTTCTAAACAACTTCTAATTCATAATTTTACATACAATAATTTATATTAGAAATATTAAAGCTGTGTCTCAAAAACAGTCAAATACGGCTAGAGAGATACACTCTTTGAAACGGTAAAATAATCCACTAAGAAAAACATTATAAACCAAGCATTTTTAATTTGGACGGAAACTTAATCATAATCTTCATCAATCAATACCTTGCCATTGAAATGAAACCAGTGGCGTGCACTGGCTTGTACGACAAGGTAGGCAGTAATCCCCAAGGATTGACACCTATGTATAGGTAACAGGTCTTTACGAAACTAGGTACCTACCTATCTATTCACCGACAAAACAAACCTTTGTTAGCCTATGTCGTGAGTACAACAAAAAGGGATCTAGCTATAACACTATTATTAGGTCGGGTAACCAAAATACTAAGGTAGGCAGTGTCTTTTTGCCTATATGGTGTGCAAGCCACTGAATGAAACGTAGGTAACAATAAAGTGCAGGTGATCTTGATACTTTCCAATCCCTTGCCCTTGAAATGAAATGAAACGCAGGCAACAATAACTGCAGATGATCTTGATACTTTCTACGCGGGCCATGGTCAGCGAATGCTCACTCAGACAATGGGGCAAGTGTAGCTCGTAGAAAGTGAATCTAACTCTTTCACTTGACACACTCCGTTGAACTGCATTTTAAATTATTTTGGTCGTTTCTGACCGCACGCGTTTATTCTGCGGAAACATTGCGTCGGGTACTGTAGGTAATTCATTGGCTATTTTTGTGCAAAGTAGACTAAAATATGAAACGTCAACGCTTATTTATGTTCTAAATAAATCTAAAATCTATATAAATAAAACAAAGACGGGCTTGTTACAACACTTATAACTCAAGAGCGATTCAACTGATTTGGCTGAAAATTAGTGGGGACGTAGCTTAAAACTAGGAGAAGGACATAGGATACTTTTTATGCCGTTCCGTTTGGAACGCGTCGTCGCTATATAGAGGGTGTTGTAGTTTGTATGAAATACTGAAACTACGCGAATGAAATCGCGGGGCGTCCACTAGTAAGTATTAAAAACAAACCGTGTATTTCTGGAAAATATTGATTTATTTGTATAATCATTATTATGATTGATAGTAGACTAAATCTTTTAAACTTATTTTACGTTTTTGCACAGCAGATACAATATCGTATTGAATTGACGAGTTGACTGCATGTCATATGTATATCGTACTTTATATTATCTAATATATAAAATTCTCGTGTCACAGTTTTCGTTGCCATACTCCTCCGAAACGGCTTTACCGATTTTTACCCAATTTCATATGCGTATTCAGTAGGTATGAGAATCGGCTACTATCTATTTTTTATGGATCTCCCAGTTGTATTTCTCCCAATACACGGGTTACAAAGGCAACTTATTATGGCAAAACAAATGTTTGCCGGGACAGCTAGTCTAATATATAAAATTCTCGTGTCACAGTTTTCGTTGCCATACTCCTCCGAAACGGCTTTACCGATTTTCACCAAATTTTATATGCGTATTCAGTAGTTCTGAGAATCGGCTACTATCTATTTTTTATCCACCTGCCAGTTGTATTTCTCCCAATACACGGGGTACAAAGGCAACTTATTATGGCAAAACAAATGTTTGCCGGGACAGCTAGTTTAGCTTATAAGATTTGAGTGTCGTTCGTATCGGTAATTAACGTAAGCACTAGATTTAATGTTTAATGTACTGTTTTGTGTTTTTGTTGTTGATCTGCCTGTTATTATAAAATAAAAAATAAATAAATATATTCATAGACAGTTAGTACAATAAGCTTTTTATTTGATTTATTTACGCCTGGTTGTTTAATTTTTTGTCCGACAACGTTGTTGTTGTGTTTTGTTTAACTCAAACTTATTGATGCTTTAGTTACTAAAGCCTAAAATACCGATGATTCTCGGCCAACTGGTAGGTACATTGCAAAAACGTCTAGAAAGTTGAAAGCTATACAGCAATTATGTAGAATAGTAAGGTATCTGTGTATTGTGGAGAAATGGTAAGCGCGTGCAGCAAAATTGTCTTTACCAATCAGTACGATCGCTTGTTTGTTTGTCTTGCAATTGCTGTTTAAGATTATCATCTTACTTAGAAACTGCCCCCCTAGCACGCGCCTCAAGAAAGACATGACATAGAACAAATACGCGCTCTGATTGGCTGTTATGTCACGCTTTGTGCGACTCAGCTAGTTTCAACAAATCGCAGCGCGTTTTATGTCTTGTCACTTATTTCTTAGAACGCTGTGCTAGGGGGGCTGGAGTGCTGCAATTAATTGTATACTTGTGTAGCGTTTTCCTTGTGATAATTTATGTTTCTTATGGGTGTGAAGAAGTACCTATTGGTAAACGTATAGTATTGATTACTTACTTTTGGGGGGTTCCTGTGTGGCTTGACTTGCTACCGACTACCGACAAAGCAAGGGTTGACGGAGCGAAACGCTTTCGACTTTTAAAAATGGTTATGGATATTTTATATATATCAGATCACAGTGGCGTGCAATTGAAGAGGGCTATGTCCAGTAGTGGACAAGCATGGGCTGATGATGATGGATATTTTAGTAAAAAAACTGAATCCCAAAAAGGGGTTCGATATCTCTTCGGTCATATTTACCATAATGTGGAGTTAGATTTAATATTTATTGGGCCAATCAGTGAAGTTACAAATTGCTACCTCATAGCCCAAATGTCCAAATCCCGTAGTCAGTTCCTACGACATTCCAGGAAGAAAAACAACTGATGCCTTCTATCTAAATCACAGATTAGCACGGAACATAAATTAATTCTATGAAAATAACATGGAAATAATTATGATTTTACGACAAGGATACGTTTATAATAATACACTTCACGCCTTTTAATCCCAAAGCGGGGTAGGCAGAGACACTTGCTAAAGCAAATGCCCACGGTTCATCAAGCGTATTTAACGCAACGTGACGTACTTTTCTATGAATTTCCAACAAAAAAAAACCTTAGGGTGTCGCTTCTGTTCGCATGTCAATGAAGTATCCAGAAAGATTACACCATCAAAATATTATCCGTACCTCCAAATGATGGTTTTCAGCAGCATCGTTGATGGGACTCTTCCCGTGCCGGTCCAGGTGAAGCCTGGCGCCGTGTCGCAGCAGCCAGCGCACCGTGGCCAGGTGCCCTCGGGACGCCGCGAAGTGGAGGGGTGTCGCGCCATCCCCATCACGAGCGTTTGGATCCACACCCCGCTCTACAACCTGGTTGATTAAAATAAATGAAAAATAAATACACTTCACCGTTTATGAACCGATTTGGTTGATTTGATTTGAGGCCGTCAGCGCTAAAGTGGCCTAACCCTAGACTAGTCAGTATAGAGATATAGTGACTAGTCTAGGGTTCTGGATTGTTCTCCTACCTAATTCCCGATGCCTGTATCAATGACTTATCACCACATTTTGAATAAATTATGAATGAATTCAGTTTTTGTAAAATATATTCTTGATTACAATCTTCTAAAATGTAATTGACCACTTTTGATGTGTGTATGTAATATCCCAGTACATTACAGACGACACCTAACCTAACTAGGTAAATACCTAGTATAGCTAGCAGTGGCGTGCACACCATAGGCAAAAATACTAAAATAAATACACTTCACGCCTTTTAATCCCAAAGCGGGGTAGGCAGAGGCACTTGCTTTATTAGCAAATGCCCAGTGTTCACCAAGCGTATGTAACCCAACGTGACAGGGGGTGAGCCCATCGCCGTTATATGGTGGTTGATTAAATACGTTTAATTTAATGAAGATGGTTGCTAAGAGAAGCTAATGTACTCAAACCAATCACTATTATCGGCCACATGATGTCCACTGCTGGACTAGGGCCTCCCTCAATGATTTCCATGAAATGAAATGAAATGTGTTTATTTAGTCCTATTATATACAGTAGTATAACATAAAGCTTGATAAAAGTCGTCATCATTTTCCTGCCCTTATCCCACACTAGGTGGGGTCGGCGTAACACGTTTCTTTTCGCCATTCATCTCTGTCATTCGTCATCTCTGCAGTTACACCTTTCACGCACATATCATTAAACCTCGATAAAAGTAATTTATGACTTTAAAAACAAAAGTAAACGTCGCCGGTTCGAATTAATTTGTTTTACATACTGGTCAGAAAAACCGGGAATAAAACTGATTGATTGAAGAACATGATTTCCTCAAACCAAATACAACTAGGCTTGCAAGCCGAGTAGTAACTGTAGTCTGCTTCGTTTCCACCAAAAAAAATACTCTACTTCCAATCCAAACTGTTACTTTTTCAGAAAATATTGTCCCTTACTCTTTCACTCCTGCAGGCCTAGCAGGCCCCTCAAGAAACACATGACATAGAACAAATACGCGCTCTGATTGGCTGTTATGTCACGCTTTGTGCGACTCAGCTAGTTCCAACAAATCGCAGCTCGTTATATGTCTTGTCACTTATTTCTTGGAGCGCTGTGCTAGGGGGGCTGCATGATTTTCATATTCTTGTCTCGTTTTATTGTAAAAGAAATTTTTGGATTGGCTGTTTTTGACGTGAGACTGTGATACATACATACATACATACACTTCACGCCTGTCTCCCAGAGGGGTAGGCAGAGACTACAGATCTCCATTTGTCACGATCCTGACATACCTTACCCTTTCCCTTCATCTACATTCATACACCTTTTCATACATGACCTCCGGTTTCGAGTACTTTTCACGCCACCTTCGGTGAGACTGTGATACATTTCTATTTGTGTCTGTGACACATAACGACCCAAAATTCTTGTCTCGATCCACACAATTGTACAACAAAGGCGGTCGTACATTTCAGGAAGTTGTTTCACAAAGTTTCATTTGCGATTGGCAGAACTTTCCCTTTGTCTAGGTAGAAACTTGTGTTACAAGTTTAGTTTTGGTCAAAGCGATACCAGCCGCAAACTTCTTACAATATTTAATTTTGTTAATAGGGAATTTATAAACTCCAAAAATTTCATTAGCCGTGTGGTGACGGCACAAAAAACAAAACAGATCACAGTGGCGTGCAATTGGAGAGGCCTATGTCCAGCAGTGGACAAGTATGGGCTGATGATGATGATGATGTGGTGACGGCGAATAGAATACATGTGTCACCACCCCAGCCCAACTTTTCTCGTCATGGGGGTCGTAAGAGGCGACCGAGGGAGCTCTCCAGAGAACGGGCAGCAGCGCTCTCTGTGAGTTAAAACACAACACCACTGCGATCGCCAGCCCGCCTGCCAAGCGTGGCGATTACTGGCATTTCACCCCAAATGACGGATCTCATTGGGGGAGGCCCTCGTCCAGCAGTGGACGTTATGTGACTGATGATGATGAAAAAAATCATATCTAGATGTCGCTAGTAGGTGTCCAGGGTGACTTCTCTGTCAGTTATATTTTATATATGTAGAACTTTTCTAACGTCATCATTTTCCTGCCCTTATACCACACTAGGTGTGGTCGGCGCGACACGTTTTCTTTCGCCATTCGTCTGTCATTTGTCATCTCTGCAGTTACACCTTTCACGCAAATGCAAACAAACAAAAAAAAAGTGTACCGTCTCGTTCAATACTCACTCCTTGAAGTTAGTAATGTCGTTGACATTTATCTCCCCTAATACAGCTAGCGCCATCTGACATTACTAAGAGAAACAATGGTCCTGAAAATTCTCCATTAATTTTGTGTGACGTGAATTGTTTTTGGACAATACAAATATGCCAAAGAGTAGTAGACTTATCGAAAAACGAAAAAATTATAGAAATAAAGAACCGACCTCAACCAGTAAAATTTTACATATACCTACCTATGTGGTTTTCTGGTGGATGCCATTGTCGGAACTGAACCAAATTTATATGGGAGCAAACGGGAAGCACCAGCTTTCAAATAAAAAAAAATCCAAATTGGTTCAGCGATCCATAGCGTATCTCAGAACTTACATAACAAACATAAAAAAAAATACAGACGAATTGAGAACCTCCTCCTTTTTTTTTGAAGTCGGTTAAAAAAACCAATAATCCTGAGTTTGTTTCTACGGATATTTGTTTGTGAGCAAAATCTACCGAATGTAATCCAATAAAACTTTACAAACACAACAGTTCAAACGATAGCCTAGAATTCCCACGGGAACGGTGTAGAGGATATAAACCGTTATTGGTAACAACAACAACTGCGTGGTGCAAGTAGTAAGGATCTCTAAATACAGTTTCAGAGAAGGTCACTTTCCCTTGAATGTTCTGATACCTGACTTAGTAAGAAAATTACCTCATCCTTACCTCATCCTTAGTAAGAAAATTACCTCATCCGACGAAATCCTGAGCACATTTGGCTGTGAATGAATGATGAATGAATATACTCTTTATTGCATACTGTACATTACAAATGTAAAAAAATACAATGGAAAACTTGCAAAAGGCGACCTTCTGGCTCATAGCGATTTCTTCCAAGTAACCTAAACATATACATAATCACCGTTACCAATATTTTATATCCTTTACACCGTTCCCGAGGGAATTATAGGCTATGGATTGACCTGTCGTGTTTGAAAAGTTTTATTATTATTATTTGAAGCCGAAAAGGTATTAACTAATTAGGCACATGCATGACAATATTTCAGTCTTATGTGTTTATACTTAAGAGTGTTTTTTAAGGAGTAAGTATAAACCAGTATCTCGGGTATTAATGTACAGTTTACTATATTATTGCGTGCAAACAATAACATTGTATAACGTATTACGAACAAGATACTGTAAGGAAAGGAATATAATAGCTGCAGTGCGATTTCCTTCATTCTTTGTAATATTGGCTCATTTTGTTATGACATGTCTTTTGTCATACTTACTTGGATAATATTTTACGGAGAAAGTCTTATATGTTTTTCTGCTGCTCTTCAATGAGCTATTGGTTAAAAAAAAGAAAAAAATAATGATGTTTTTATATGACAGATGGCGCTTACAAAGCTAGAAAAGATTGAATTGATTAATACTTTATTATTATTTTCACAGCTAAAGACCGCACAAGTACGCATTGCTTTTATACATAGGTAACCAGCCAGAGAAAAAACAAAGATAAATATATTTTCTTTTTATTGACCGCACAATTTGAATCAACTTGTTTTTAGCTTCATCAGCGCCATCCGTGGTCTTTTATGTAATCGTTTGACATTTTTTTTCATTTAGTGTCATTACATAGTATAAAACACAAAATCAACTTTGTAATTATTGTATACCTAACTTCGTAATTACTTACCCGCATTTGATTGTTTGTTTAAATAGTGATGCGCGCGGCTCAACAGTGAGTTACATGTAGTGTTAATTTTGAACTAGCTATTTTATCTGCCAACAAACTGTTCTGCAGTTTGGCGGAATTTTATTTTATCTAATACCTAATGTGTAATTTAGTGAATAAATTAATAAAAAAAAATAAAGTCGCCTTCCGCTGTCTGTCAATATGTACGCTTCGATCTTTAAAAATACGCAACGGATCCAGATGCGGTGTTCTTCATTGGACAGCGTAATTCTTGAGGAAGGTTTATAAATTCATATAATAGCCGAGAAAAACTGTTAACATTGTATATTGGCAAAATAACGTTTTCCGGGTCAACTCTCAAGTATATTATAAAAAAGTAGTCTCCCGCTGTCTGCCCTTATATATGCTTCGATCTTTAAAACTACGCAACGGATTTTGATGCAGTTTTCTTTAGTAGATGTATTATTATAGAGTGATTCGTGAGGAAAGTTTATATGTATAACACATGCACGTAATAGCAGAGAAACATTGTTAATAATGTATATCCGAAGAATAACTAATTAGGTCAGCTAGTGCATAGTATAAAACAAAGTATGCATAGATCTTTAGAACTGCTACACTGCGATCGCCAACCAGCCCACCAAGCGTGGCGATTATTGGCATTTCCCCCCCAAATTATCATGGAAATCATTGGGGAAGCAGTAGATGTCATGTGGCTAATACCATCTACGTACCGTTATTTTAACGGGGAATTTTCTTTGACGTTTTTCTGACAGGTTTTCGGGCGGAGAACTGTCATTACTGTCAAACTTTGTTCGGAAAGTATGACAGTAATGACAGAATTACCTGCCACAAAACTGTCAACTTCCCCATTCTTTTCGTCGAATGTACCTATCTAAAACAAGTAGATTTAGTCCATTGACGATTCAGGAAACCCATTTTAATCTGACCCTGACATATTGAAATTTTTGTATTTTTTATTTAAATAATATAGAATCCTTTTACTTTAGAGACTCTCGTGTGACCTTGCGAAAATACATTTCGTTAGCACTTTTTAATATACAAAGTTATAAAAGGTAAGTTTTATGAATAAAATTTATAAGATTTATTATCTCATTGACAAGATCCAGACAGCTCCAGACATTTTATTTTATGTTATTTTTCCAATATACATTCATCATCATCAGCTCATACTTGTCCACTGCTGGACATAGGCCTCTCCAATTGCACGCCACTGTGATCTGTTTTTGGCTTCACGCATCCAGCCACCTTGCCTGGGGGCGTCCTACACAATAATAATAACACATACAAAATACATTACTACGGATATAAACGGACGGATATAAATTGTCATCAACGTAAATAAACAAAATTAAATCTCGCGCGGAAAAAAGATCGCCTTGTACAGCCGATGTTATCAGTGTTGTGTGCCGAAATAGTGACTCTTTGAGGGTAGTTGCGGATTCGTCTCAAACCAGGAAACGTCGCAGCCGCCGCACTCCAGTCCACTCGTGACCACGACGCATGCAACTGCGTGGAAACGTCGAGTAAAATAACAAAGGTAAGCTCGAGCTTGTCTTTGGTTATATTCGCGCCTATATACCCGGCGAACAATATTGAGTTATAATGTCTGTGCGCGTTTCATTAAAAAATGATCAAAATACATTACTAACAGTATTTCCGTGATATTATATGTATGTTTATACATATAAAGTCTATCAAAGAAAACCGCATCAAAAGCTGCTGCGTAGTTCTAAGCATACATAGGGACAGATAGCGGGAAGCGACATTGTTTTATCAATACATAACTGATGCTGTCATAACTTGATCTGCAATAGGTAATCCAAAACTGCAGTGCAGTCTACTTCCTACTTTGTTCCTTGCAATGGAACGGCACGATAAATGGAAAGGAATGTTTAAAAAGAGGGAAAAATCTATTTTCGAATCTAGATTTTTCTATTTCCTTTAACAATAGCCGACCGAAGCAACAACGCTGCTGGAAAGCTTTCAATTTACCGTACGATGTTTTTAAAAAAGTAGCTTTTTATAACATTCAGTACCTACTTACTTCTATACATACATACATTTCACGCCTGTCTCCCAGAGGGGTAGACAGAGACTACAGATCTCCATTTGTCACGGTCCTGACATATCCCTTTCGCTTCATCTACATTCATACATCTTTTCATACATGACCTCCGGTTTTGAGCACTTTTCATGCCACCTTCGGCCAGGACATCACCAATCTGGTAAATACATACATCTTACTTCTATCTAGAAAAAAATGTATGTATCTTATATATAAAAATGAATTGCTGTTCGTTAGTCTGGCTAAAACTAGAGAACGACGGATTTGGCTATTTTTGGTCTTGAATTATTCGCGGAAGTCCAGGGAAGGTTTAAAAGGTATTTCTTCCAATACACGGACTATACATTTTCCTACGGCAAAACAAATGTTTGCCGGGACAACTAGTGGCTTATAAAATAAATAACATTTAATACACTGCCCGTAACATGAAATGGTACTAGCGGTAAATGGTAAAGCTCCAGAAACACACAAAAACCACTGACCATCCACTTAACGCAGTCCAGGCAGCCGGTCTGCGCGGCGGCGTGCACGGGCAGCATGCCGTCGCGCGCGCGCGCGTCCAGCCGCCCGCCCGCCTCCAGCACCAGGTACTTGAGCACCGCCAAGTGCCCCTCCTGGGCGGCCAAGTACACCGGCGTCACATCGTTGTCCATCGCTGTGTTGGCACTGTTGGGTAAAATTGTTTACGTTTAATATTTATTTTTGGAATATAATAAGTTGAGCGCCTAAAAATACTAAGTTGAGCAGCAAAATTACTAATTGAGCAGAAACATTTTTGATTTTGTATTTATTAGCTGACCAAATCAGTAATTTTGTCAGTATTTTGGTTAGGTTAGATTAGACTTTTTTGATGCACGTTTAAATACTATCCTTTATTTTTTATGTGAATTAATAAGAAGTCTTTTTTTTATCCGATCGGATATATTTTCAAAAGTTTATTCCCGGATAATTTCGTCGTTTATGAACCGATTTGGTTGATTTTGTTTGAGGCCGTCAGCGCTAAAGTGGATTGGTCTCCTACCTAATTCCCGATGCCTGTATCAATGACTTATCACCACATTTTGAATAAATTATAAATGAATTCAGTTTTTGTAAAATATATTCTTGACTAGTTGTCTCGGCAAACATTTGTTTTGCCATAGGAAGTCGCCTTTGTACCCCGTGTATTGGATGAAATACACCTTCTAAACCTTCCCTGGACTTCCACGTGTAATTCAAGACCAAAATTAACCAAATCGGTCCAGGCGTTCTAGAGTTTTAGCGAGACTAACGAACAGCAATTCATTTTTATATATAAGAAGAAGATGTGAATTAATAAGAAGTCTTTTTTTATTCGATCGTATATATTTTGGTTGATTTGATTTGAGGCCGTCAGCGCTAATGTGGCCTAACCCTAGACTAGTCAGTATAGAGATATACTGACTAGTCTAGGGTTCTAGATTGGTCTCCTACCTAATTCCCGATGACTGTATCGGACTTATCACTACATTTTGAATAAATTATGAATGAATTCAGTTTTTGTAAAATATATTCTTGATTACAATCTTCTAAAATGTAATTGACCACTAGACACTTTTGATGTGTGTATGTAATATTCCAATACATTACAGACGACACCTAACCTAACTAGGTAAATACCTAGTATAGCTAGCAGTGGCGTGCACACCATAGGCAAAAAGACTAAAATAAATACACTTCACGCCTTTTAATCCCAAAGCGGGGTAAGCAGAGGCATTTGCTTTATAAGCCCACGGTTCATTGAGCGTATGTAACCCAACGTGACAGGGGGTGAGCCCATCGCCGTAATAGGGTTCACACACCTTGTGGTGTGCGGGTTTCAACACGATGTTGTCCTTCACCGTACGAGCGTTGCGTTGCGTACATAGGCTCTAAAAAAGAGTCCCATTGGTATACGTCCAGTAGCCGGACTCGAACCCGCGACCTCCCGGTTACAAGTCAAGTATCCGACCAACTGGACCACAGACGCTCGAACTTTATGTTTATGATTTATTTTTTAAGTGAATTAAGAAGAAGTCTTTTTTTATTCGATCGTACGTTATATATTTTCAAATGTTTGTTTGTATAAACCGATTTGGTTGTTTTTGTTTTTATAGTTGGAAAGAAGATATTCCCAACGTGATGATTTCCACGATCTATATCGAGTATTTTGGCTACCCGACCTAATAATAGAGTTATCGCTAGATCTTTTTTGTTGTACTCACGACATAGACTAACGAAGGTCCTGTGTTTTGTGGGTGAGCAGATAGGTAGGTACGTACATTTCGTAAAGACAAGTTACCTATACATAGATGTCAATTGGGGATTACTGCCTCATCATCAAGCCAGTGCACGCCACTGATAGCTAGCAACTTGTAACTGAAGGCCGGTATGGGGAATTTTCTTTGACGTTTCTCTGACAGATTTTCTGACAGTTTGACAGTAATGACAGTTCTCCGCCCGAAAATCTGTTCGAAAAACGTCACAGAAAATTCCCCATTGACATCCTCCTTATTATGCTCAATATGGCCGAAGGGTCCTTGTAGGCTCTGCCCACCCCCTTTAAAGGATTACGGACGTGTTCGTGTGTGTGTTTGTTATTCTTTGCTGATAAGTAAAATGTATCTCACGGATTAAATTAGTCAGGGTTTTTTTTTATCACTATGAACAAGCGTTTGACCACCATCCTGCCTGATGTTAAGCAGCGATGTGGTCTACGATGGGGCACACTTGTTCAGTAGGTACCTATTCACCCGCGACTTGAAGACCTTCAAACTATACTGCGCAGGAAACACAGACTCCGGCAAGTCGTTCCACATCATAAGAAATGTTTGGAAAGTAAGTAGCTCTACTAAAAACTTAGCCAATTTACATACTCTCAGTAAGTACTATATAAATACTTTTTCATGGACCAGTTAAAGCTCATAACAGAATGTCAACTGCCAGTTATGTCGTATAATTATAACTGGCTGCCAGTGAAGTAAAAGCTCGCTATCCGGTCACACATTGTTTACCTTTCATACCAGTATTCGTAACATGGATGCCCAAGATTTGCATTACCTACGTGACATAAGACACACAACTTTGTCACACTTGTGCGATTTATTTGTAGCGCGTGTCTTGCACGCCTGTGTTACGCCGACTGGTCGAATAAGGCATAATGCGTAGTTATTAACAAAGTACTAAGTACAGATATGCAGTTGGAGTGTTTTTTCTCTATATTACAGGAAGTTAATTATAGCTACGGTTCGTAATCGAATAACTTTCTAGAACTGATTGGCAGTTTTCTCTGCAACTTAAGGTAACATGTGCTTAGCTGTCAACAGAAAAGTACCCCAAAACAGGTGTTTATTTACAACGTTTTTTTCTCTCATACAATTCCGTACAAAAGCGTCTGTAGTCCAGTTGGTCGGATACTTGACTTGTAACCGGGAGGTCGCGGGTTTGAGTCCGGCCACTGGACGTGTACCAATGGGACTCTTTTTCAGAGCCTATGTACGCAACGCAACGCACGTACGGTGAAGGACAACATCGTGATGAAACCCGCACACCACAAGGTGTGTTGAACCCTATAACGGCGATGGGCTCACCCCCTGTCACGTTGGGTTAAATACGCGCGCGTGAAC
>SJJU01016678.1:0-14667 GCA_012932125.1 Conopomorpha cramerella
TAACGCAATGGAAGTTTTATTGTTATCACGTCGGCAGGCTGGATGTGTCAGCGAAAGGGTTAATCTTTAACTGTATGTAATATGTATCTCCTTTCATAATGAAACGAACCGGGTTAATTAATTATACACTTGATGAACTGCGGACATTTGTGCAACAAGTGTGTCTTAATTAGAGCCCTTTTGCATTTGCCACGTCCAATCTGACAATGTTTACTTGTTAATTTGATTGATTGTTTAATTTTATTATTTTTTAATTGTGTATGTAAGTGTACGTGTCAAATTTAAATAAATGAATAAATACATCTATGAAGTAGATACTTGTTAATTTTTTTTATGTTTATGAAGTAAATGGACTTAAGACTTTGTACGTCAGAACCTTTACTGCGCTTAACATTTGTAGTGATAGGACACAAAAGTGATCCATATTTTTAAAAGAGTCATTAGTTTATCTATTTAAGTGGCACAAAAATAAACTAAATTTGTTAATAAGTCCATCAATTATACGCCCCTAAATTCCTAACATTTAAAAGCAACGTATATGCCATACCAGGCTCACGCATCACTGGCTACATAATCGAGCGGCGTGACGTCGGCGGATCGGTGTGGCTGAAGTGCAACGACTACAACGTGATGGACACAACGTTCACCGCAATGAATCTCATCGAGAAGGCTGACTACGAGTTCAGGATCATTGCTGTCAATGCTGGCGGTGAGTTTTGCTTTGGACGTAAACAATTATTATTACTGACTAACCAGTATCCGGTTACTATACTTACATACAATTTCCTTCCACGTTTTATTAAAAATGGTCAAATGTTTATATGACCGTTGAAGACTGTAGAGTTACACAAGTGTTTGAAGTCTCACTCTATGAAGAAATGTCAAATGTGAACAGGTTTGAGATCAAATGCGTCCGCGCATAAAAATCTACTATTCTGAAACTATAGTCGGTGTCATCTAAGAAGCAAATTCTAATACATTGAGAATGTCCATGAACATTTTTTAGAAAGAAAGTAACTTACAACCACATGTATGCCGGTGAAAATGTATCCAGAGTTGAACATTCTATTTGGTGTTTATATACATTTTATTTTTGAACCTTTAAGTCATTACGACGAGGTACTTATTATAAAATTACCTTTAAAGAAACCCAACCAGACCCCACATTCTGATTTTAATCTCTTTTACAGTGTGACAAAGTCCAAAAATCACTAATCCGACTTTTCGTAATGACTTCTTAACTATCCTTTCTCAGGCAAATCCGAGCCGTCTTCATGCACGACACCAATCCGCACTGGCGAGGAGTTGGGTGGCACGAAGCCATCGTGGGTGAAGCAGATACCTCCGCACATGGCCGCGCCATTGGGCCGCCCCTTCACACTGGAGTGTGTGGCCACCGGCAGCCCAGTGCCTACTGGACGCTGGCTCAGGAACGGCAGGGAGATCGTTCTGGGCACCAGGTAAGAGCTAATGTCGATTGTGGGTAACAAATATATACTAAATCACCAGTGGTGTGCTGGCTTTTACGACAAGGTAGGCAATAATCCCCAAGTATTGACACCTATTCGCGGGCCCGTGGGTATAGTGGTCAGCATGTCTGACTCTGCTCCGGTCGTGGGTTCGATTCCCACCGATGACAGGTGCTTAGGTGATGAGCTTTTAAGTACTTATTGGATGTGTCTGCGTGTTTTAGCTACTAAACATGGGATGAATGAAGGCAATGTGTGTGTTGTAATATATATTAATTTAACTATTATAACTTGTCTTTACGAAATATACCCAAAAAACACAGGACCTTCGGTTAGCCTGTGTCGTGAGTACGACAAAAAAAGGTCTAGCACCAACTCTAATATTAGGATGGGTAGCCAAAATACTAAGGCAGGCAGTGTCCTTTTGCCTATATGGTCTGCACGCCACTGCAAATCACTTATTAGGACCCAGGTGTATAAAAGGCAAGTGCTGCACATCGCTGCTTAATACCAGTAGTTAAAAGTTTGCCTATTTGCCTCAGCCCCACCCGCGCCCTACCTGCCTCTCGGCGTACGGGCCATTCTCTGGAGACGTGCGCATCTACTTGCTTTTTCCTTTTTTCAACGCACACGTTTTCTTGACTCCATACAAATTATATTTGTCCATTCCTGTATTTTTACCAACTCTCCCCATTCTGGGGCATGACGACCACAATTACGGAGACTTCGCGTCGGGACCTCGTCGCGTCTTCAGTATCCGTTAAGAGGCTTCATGTGTTCTTAAATTAACGGTAGTATTATATATATTATAAATGGTGCAGATTCATCGCTGAGTCGCGCGACGGAACGCTCCGTCTGAACATCACAGAAGCGACAGAGGCCGACGAAGGTGACTACACTTGCGAGGCTATCAACAATATCGGCTTCATCTATTGCACTGGACATCTTAAGATCGGAAGTAAGTATCGCTAGATTCTTATATTTGTGCCATCGCTAAATTCTTATATTTGTGCCATAGTTATTGAATAATGTTTATAGTATTTATTGATTTTCCCTCTGTCATATGTAATCTCTCGGTTAGAACATTCGTTTGCATAGATACATTACTGGATGTTTTTAATCTTCTAAAATATAAAATGTCCATGTCTTCGTACTCCTCCGAAACGGCTTTACCGATTTTTACAAAATTTTACATGCGTATTCAGTAGGTCTGAGAATCGGCTACTAACTATTTTTTATGCAGTTGTATTTCTCCCAATACATGGGGTACAAAAGCAACGTATTATGGCAAAACTAATGTTTGCCGGGACAGCTAGTCTATATAATATATAAAAATGGATTGATTGGATTCGTTAGTCTCGCTAAAACTCGCGAACGACTGGACCGATTTGGCTAATTTTCCAGAAGTCCAGGGAAGGTTTAAAAGGTGTATTTTTTCCAATACTATGTCAAAACAAATGTTTGCCGAGACAGCTAGTTAGGTACTAAAAAATAACATCCAACAACCTTCCATACGCTATACCTTGTCACAGTCAAAATGAGACCTAGGTACTCAGCTAATATTTTAAACGCGTCAATAATTCCATCAATCAATCAACGATCAATACTGTAAACGTGTCGTCCGTCAACGCAAGCTACATACATACATACACTTCACGCCTGCCTCCCAGAGGAGACTACAGATCTCCATTTGTCGCGATCCTGACATACCCCTTTCGCTTCATCTACATTCATACATCTTTGCATACTCCATACGAAGGTGGCGTGAAAAGTACTCCGGTTTCGAGTACTTTTCACGCCACCTTCGGTCAGGACATCACCAATCTGGTATTTATATGTCCTTCTGGGGCGACCTCTACTCACCCGCCCGTTACATCACCCATATAAATCTCTTTCGTCAATCGACTTTCATCCATTCTCTCCATATGCGTAAACCAACGCAAGCTAACCTCGCCTCTGTCGACCAGACCCGCCGCGCATCACCCGCATGCCGGGCGATCTACACTTGCCCGAGCACGACAACACCAAGATCAAGATCCTGTACACCGGCGACCAGCCCGCTGACGTCACACTCACCAAGGACGGCCACAAAGTGTCCGAGTCCAACAGGCTCAAGTTCACAGTGTTCGACGACTACATTCTCATATTCATCAAGGACATCAGCAAGGATGATATGGGTGAGTTGTTTTTTTTTTATCTGTTAAAAAAATTAAGCTTTTGTTAGATATTATTAACTAGTGGACGCCCCATTAATTCGAACCGGGGACGTTTACTTTTGTTTTTAAAGTCATCAAGCTTTGTGTTATGCTACTGGTATATCTGTATGTTCTAGCACTTACAAAAGTGAACTAAAGAAATTGTGACTTTGACTTGGACCCCGGCGATTTCATTCGCGTAGTTTAGTTGTACCTGCATCCCAAAATTGAAGCGTCTAACTTGAGCGGTTTAGAAACTTCACACAAAAGTGTTTTCCCGTTAATTCCTGTACCTGTGGTAATTTCTGGAATTCCTTTCTTAGTGCACCCCTACTGTACCTAAGCTACGTTCGTTGCAAATTTCAAGTGCCTAAGTTTAGCCGTTTGGGCTGTGCGTTGCTATGTCAGTCAGTGAGTTTCTCGTTCAAGTCAGTCAAAGTCAAAATTCTTCATTTCATCGTTATAAGTGCTATAGCACACAGATATACAGTAGCATAACACAAAGCTTGATTAACGTCATTTATGACTTTAAAACAAAAGTAATCCTCCCCATCGTTTTATATAGATATGTAGATAAGAGATGTTTTTACCACGGGAGTTTTGTTAGGAAATGGTTTTGCTCTGACAGAAGTAATTGTAGATTTACAAGGTGGATTTTCGATATTAAAGCAGTATTAGTAATTCCTACCTCATATATTTCTTGTTGGATTCCTTAAGTGATAAGAAATAGCCATCACAATTCTCTAACTTTATGCAAATCAACAGGAACATACAAGATAACAATCAAGAACCCGTCCGGTGAGACATCGGACACCTTCTCGGTCACCGTCACTGGCTTGCCGGGACCGCCGCAAGGTCCTCTGGAGTCGTCCAACATCACTAAGCATTCCTGCACCCTGGCCTGGAAACCGCCCACGTACGACGGTGGTCTGCCTGTCACTCACTACGTGGTTGAGAGGAACGATGCCTCGGGATCATCATGGATCACTATTGCCTCCTCAGTGAGAGACACTAGGTTCACAGTCCAAGGTCTGACTGAAGGGCAGGAGTACAACTTCAGAATCCACGCGGCTAACGACAATGGAATCGGTCCGGCGCTGTCCGGAGTCAATCCGATTAAGGTATGTGTATCTTAAGGAATAATTTAATTTCACAGTTTTTGGACTAGTTGTCAGAACATCTGCTTCTAGGACGACGGACGCGGGTTCGATTCCCGCCACGGGCTTAATGCTTTAGTGATGAGCTGAGGCATTTGTTGTGTGCGTCTGGGTGTTTTATTTATCTATGTATATATTTAAAAGTATTTATGCAAGTATTTCAGTCTCCGGCACCCATAGTATGGTATCCTAGTTTGGGGTCAGGTGTGTAAAAATGTCCCGGAATATTTATTTATTCATACCCAGTTATCGATTCACAAGAATTGTCAATTACAAAAGGGAGTTCCGTTATTTTTTTATTGATGTCGCTGAAAGAGTTGGCTGTGTGTGTAAGTGGTCGTTTTTGAAAATCTTACATACAGTATATTCGATCATTATCAACGCAAGTGAAAGTATATAGTCTCTGCCTACCCCTGGGAGTCTGGCGTGTAGTTATGTATGTATGTAGTACGTACTTCGGGAATTACCACATAGGCCGTTGAATAAACAGATACATTTCAACTAACCATAACTATACCATCCTTAGGCGAAGGCACCGTTCGACCCGCCATCACCCCCCGGCATCCCCAAGATCCTGGAGGTCGGCAGCGACTTCGTACACCTGGAATGGGAGAAGCCCGAGAGCGATGGCGGCGCCAGAATACAGGGTGAGTCTTTTGGAAATTACAATAGGTAGCAAAATAAAAAAAACGGGAAACTGAATGCAGATGGCGCTTCTAACGTTTGATCCATTACAACCTCTTTTCTTTAGATTTCACGCTCGATCGCCGTGCGTTCGCGGCTTATTATTTTTATTTGTCTCTCAAAAGAACTGTTTTGGATCAAGCGACACTAGTGTCATTACTTCAGGAGTTATCTTTACGCTTGGTGAACCGTGGGCATTTGCTGTAACAAGTACCTCTGCCTACCCGGCTTTGGGATTAAAAGGCGTGAAGTGTATTTATTTTTTATCTTTCCCGCTAATATTACGTTCTGGTCCCTTGTTAGAAAATGTGATGCGCTTCCCTCAATAACTTTGATACAATCTGTTTTTATTATCACGGGGACACAAATGTGTAAAATACTTCAGTAATCTTACTAAATAAACGATCAATTTCTGGTCACAGTACATGTATAAACAAGACGACACTAGCTTGCCGTAGCCGCCTAGACCTAGACAAGGATAGTACTAACTAAAGATCGATTGGTTCATTCCCACTTGTTCCTTTATCAGTTCCTTTTTCGAGCAGATATGTGTCAATTTTCCTTCAGAAAGGAACTGTTAAAGGGACTAACGGATCCAAAAATAAATAATAAAATAAAAAATAAATACACTTCACGCCTTTTAATCCCAAATACAACTACATATATAATGCACAAAATTGTCCATTTATAAAACCTCCCGATTCATCCACAGGCTACTGGGTAGACAAGCGCGAGGTTGGCTCGCAGACGTGGCAGCGTGTGAACGCGGCCCTCTGCCTACCCACCCAGCTGAACTGCTCGAACCTGATCGAGGGTCGCCAGTACGAGTTCCGCGTGCGCGCCGTCAACGAGGCGGGCATCTCTGAGCCAAGCACCAACAGCCAGCAAGTCAAAGTGCACGATCCGACGCGTTAGTATAACTTGAACTGTTTTTTAATTAAACGCGCACAGACATTATAACTCAATATTGTTCAACGGGTATATAGGCTCGAATACAATCAAAGACGACTCGTGACCACAACGCATGCAACTGCGTCGAAACGTCGAGTAAAATAACAAAGGTAAGCTCGAGCTTGTCTTTGAACAATATTGAATTACTTGAACTGTTGTTTTTATTTAGGGTTATTTCTGTTCAAGCAATAATCCTTTAAGTCGCTGTGATGTACTATTTTTTTCTTTTGCTGTTGGCGTAGATAAGGTTTCTAGTGCAAGGCGGTCTAACCGAGTTTGTTAACTTTTATTCAGTTAAGATTATAAATTGGTTTGCCCTGATTTGTAAAACTGTTAATCATCGATATGATAACTTTGACTAAAGCAGCCGGGGGAATCAAAAGATATAATCTACATCGAGAATTGAAATAGCGAATACAAAAGCCGTACATGTCAAACGTAACTATAAAATAAACGTCATTGTGTTATTGGACAGCGCCTACGCCGCCGGAGATCGTCAAGCCGCTCAAGACTGCCAATTGTATCCAGTACCACAACGCCAAATTCCAGTGCACCATCACTGGACATCCGAAACCCACTATCACGTGGTATAAGGGTAAGTTGCCAATCTTATGCAAGTTCAGCGTCAATATTCGACGAAGAGAGGAATGTATTGGATATTTTTAACCCTTTTTTAATAAATGACTTGTAACCGGGAGGTCCGGGTTCGAATCCGGCTACTGGACGTGTACCAATGGGACTCTTTTTCAGAGCCTATGTACGCAACGCAACGCTCGTACGGTGAAGGACAACATCGTGATTAAACCCCCACACCACAAGGTGTGTGAACCCTATAACGGCGATGGGCTCACCCCCTGTCACGTTGGGTTAAATACGCTTGGTGAACCGTGGACATTTGCTTTAGCAAGTGCCTCTGCCTACCCCGCTTTGGGATTAAAAGGCGTGAAGTGTATTTATTAATTTTTTTTTCTTCAATAAGTCATCCATATCGGCATCCAGTATAGACAAGATCATCTGCCGTCGTTCTAAGAAGACAAATGTTACGTTTCCCAGATTTTTGATCGGTTTCGGCTCGAATGTTACTACGTAACCGCTCTAAATGTGTTAATATTTCAATGGAATCTCGTCTTTACGGCCTATAATATTACGTGACAGGCGCCCGCGAGATAACGAACGGCCCGCGTCACCGCATATGGAGCGAGGGCGACACACACTACCTCACAGTGTTGGAGGTGTTCGGAGAAGACGCCGACGAGTACGTCTGCCGCGCCGTCAACAAGGCTGGAGTCAAGTCCACTAGGGCTGAGCTTATGATATGCAGTGAGTATTGACTATAGAGTTGTGCATCTACCTAATACACAGTGGCGGGCCGTGAAATTTTCATCAGGGTAAGCTGTCTCCTACGAGTAGGTACATACGACACTAAAATAACATTAAGTAGTTACCAATTTTGTGCCAGACTACAAAATATTTCAATACAAGATCACAACATCAAACACTAGTTTAGCAAAATTAATATCTAATTACGTTACGTCCCAAAATTTTGCTAAGCAGCTGATTCAGACGCTGTATGCCAGAAACAGAACTGAACAGATCGTTGTGGAATGTGGATGCCTTCCTCTTCCCAAAGCACTAAATACCTTAGTCTGCCTAACTAAGTAAATACACTAAAAAAACAATAAACTACCTCATAATACCCTGTGTTTGCTCCAAGTTCAAATAAAAACAATCCCGGCGAAATTCGTCCGCGACTCTGCACTTTTCACTCATATTTAGTTCAGAGAATCGACCCACAGTTGTAAATAAACACTTTTATACACATCACTTTCACACCTTAGTCTCCATTTTGGTCTAATTTAATTATTAAAATAGGCGCGAATGAACGTACATAACCTAAAACAATGCGCTCCATTGTAAATAAACAATACTTGCAATATGTCAACATGGCCGGCACCTCTCTCGCTCTCTTTCTCTGTCGCACATATTTACGCACTGTCATAGCATTCTAGCCCTTATTATTCCAATAATGTATGAAAAAACGCGGCAGAAGCTGCGCTTACGCTGTGGCGTAAGTTTCTCCATATTTTTCATAGTAACGCTCCGCGCTAATAGACGGAGGTGAAAGGGATGTATACAGAGAAAGAGAAAAAATAGGAAGCTTGAGGTCTAGCAGCTTCCCCGGGCTAGACGATGCGACGAAGCGGCAACGTCCCATGAATTTGTTTTCGTTGATGCGCTAAATACTATGTTTTGATTGGTTGAGGGTGTTACCTATCGATGGAACGATGAGGCAACATTGCACGAATTTGTTTTCGTTGACACGCGGAAGAATAGATTAATGAGAGATTAGTGTTTTTATTGGTCTAGAGCGAATTTGTGTTTTCGATACACATTTTAAATAACCGAAAGTCTGTTATAGATAAATTGACTAATTTACAGTACCTACGTGACGACTAAATGTGTTATAGATACCTAACTACGCTAATTGTTTTAGTCAATTTGCCAGGGTATGCAGAGCTTATTTGCTTCTATGGACGTACCGCCCCTGCTAATACACACACCAAAAGTGTCTATGGATCAAGAACATTTTTACGTCTAAAAAAATATAATTTATTTAAATCAAATCTAATCTTCTAGATTGGTCTCCTACCTAATTCCCCATGCCTGTATCAATGACTTATCACCACAATTTAAATAAATTATGAATGAATTCAGGTTTTGTAAAATATATTAAAGATTGCAATCTTCTAAAATGTACTTGATCCCTAGACACTTTTCATGTGTGTATTTTTGTCTAGTTGGTTCATATGATCTCAGTTAAGTACCTACTTACTTATTTAGAAGACACGCTGAATCTTTATTTTGTTGCTTTTTATTCAACACCCTCTCCGCTAGTACCTAAACCTAACCTCTGAATCTATGATACCGTGTACCCTGTACCTGCTTAATGTGAATATTGGAGAATTTAAGAGTGACAGACAAAAGCTTTATTTTTTCTCTGCATTTTATAGGATGAATGAACTAAGGACGTTTAAAATTCAGGACTATCTGTTTCATAAAAACGACAGGGACATATTATAAACGTACATGTTAATCTGACTTAGTATTTAATATTTTTCTCGATCAGTCTTCGGAAATAATGGGGAATTTTCAAACTCTAAAAATTTCTTATCTAGATGTCGCTGGTTGGTGTCCAGGGGTCCCCCTGTCAGTTATATTTTATTACGTACAAAATATTTAGGCCATAGAAAAGAAGTTTAGAGCCTTAACATCTATGGTAGGGTTTCATTGGTTCATTATGTTTCTTGCTGAATCACCAAATAATAATAAAGACCTATCAAATTAATTAAAATTGATTCTTACATTAAATACCAGTTGCCCACAACCACATTTTAGCATTGATAAAATATTATTTCAATATTTATGAACTGTCACCTTCAATACTGACAGCTTGACGTCAGTAATTTCGTTGACATTACTCCCCCTTGAACAGCTAGCGCCGCCTTTGATAGCTAAGAGAAAGAAGGGCCCTGACAATTCCCCATTCACCCAATTGTTATTATACTAAAACCTCAACTTCCAAACACCTAGCCGCGCCGCCTTTGATAGCTAAGAGAAACAAGCGCCCTGAAAATTCCCCATTAACCCAATTGTTATTATACTAAAACCTCAACTTCCAAACACCCAGCCGCGCCGCCTTTGATAGCTAAGAGCAACAAGGGCCCTAAATCTTCCCCATTCACCCAATTGTTATTATACTAAAACCTCAACTTCCAAACACCTAGCCGCGCCGCCTTTGATAGCTAAGAGCAACAAGGGCCCTAAATCTTCCCCATTCACCCAATTGTTATTATACTAAAACCTCAACTTCCAAACACCTAGCCGCGCCGCCTTTGATAGCTAAGAGAAACAAGGGCCCTAAATCTTCCCCATTCTCCCAATTGTTATTATACTAAAACCTCAACTTCCAAACACCTAGCCGCGCCGCCTTTGATAGCTAAGAGAAACAAGGGCCCTGAAAATTCCCCATTCACCCAATTGTTATTATACTAAAACCTCAACTTCCAAACACCTAGCCGCACCGCCTTTGATAGCTAAGAGAAACAGGGACCCTGAAAAATTCCCCATTCACCCAATTGTTATTATAATTATACTAAAACCTCAACTTCCAAACACCCAGCCGCGCCGAAACTGAACGTGCCGCCGCGCTTCCGCGTCACGGCATACTTCGACAAGGGCGAGAACGTCGTGATCAAGATACCGTTCACCGGCCACCCGGTGCCCAAGATCACGTGGGTGCGCGAGGGCGAGACCATCGAGAGCGGCTCCCACTATCACGTCGAGAGGAAAGGTTTGTTCACATTTCTGTGTTACTTCTTTGTGTATAAGCGCACACCTTGTGTTAAGCGTCTGTAGTCCAGTTTGTCGGATACTTGACTTGTGATGGCGGGTTCGAGTCCGGCTACTGGACGTGTACCAATGGGACTCTTTTTCAGAGCCTATGTACGCAACGCAACGCTCGTACGGTGAAGGACAACATCGTGATGAAACACTACAAGGTGTGTGAACCCTGTAACGGCGATGGGCTCTCCCCCTGTCACGTTGGGTTAAATTCGCTTGGTGAACCGTGGGCATTTGCTTATTAAGCAAGTGCCTCCCCCGCTTTGGGATTAAAAGGCGTGAAGTGTATTTATTATTTTTTTTTTACCTTGTGTTAACAACGTATTTAGTACGCGCGTTCTTCATCGATTTCGTGATGAAGATTGTAGACAAAAGAAATTGGCCGCCAAACTATTTTGAGTTTTTGTTTTTCGTTCCATTACATTACTTTTAAATTGTCAGGAATATTATCAATTTTACCTACCAATAGTTTATGAAAATATTAAGAGAAAGTGGCGAGAAGAAAATGGATTGTCAAGTTGGCAATTCTTACTGTCAAACTGGCGCTGGTGTTTAGTTATTTTGTACTGTTAACTGTTTTATGACCTAAAATAAGCAAAAGCACACTTTACTAGCATATTTTAATGATGAAATAACATTTTCGACGTTTACAAAGTTTTAAATAGTGACGTCTTACCTAAAACTATTGCAAATACGTAAACGTAACATTATTTCCAGAACGCCACGCGATCCTGACAATCCGCGACGCAAGCAAACTGGACTCCGGCCCATACAGGATCACAGCCGAGAACGAGCTCGGACAGGACTCCGCTATCATCAATGTGGAGATCAGCGGTGAGTGGCTTATTGAGATTATCCTATTGGTGATTGCTTACTTGAATCATTTACTGAATCAGTATATACAAAGTTATATATAAAGTTACTTTTGGTACGTAAGGATGTCTCTCTGCATTCCGAAACGATTAATTTCCCTGAAGGCGAGAATGCACATCTGATCACAGCATATAGATAGGTGATGAAAGGGATATAATTGCCATTACGGAACGCCCACTTTACATATTCATACCTAATAGGAACATTGGCTCTAAGGAAATAAATATATTTCTTCAGTCTATAGTATTGTATTGTAGTCAAAATGTGAGAACTTAACGTAGTTCAATCATTTACAGTGGTTCTCAATCTAACTTCATGTGACTGTCAGTCTGTACAAAAATCTCTACCGACTTGATTTCTACACACATCTAAGCGTTACTAACAAGTCAAAACCGGTTATAACCAGATCGTCCGGACCCGCCTCGCTTCCCGTCCGCCGACAGCATCGGCGTCGACTCCCTGGCACTGTCATGGAAGGCGCCGGTATGGGACGGCGGCTCGGACATCACCAACTACATGGTCGAGAAGAGGGAACACCCCATGACCAGCTGGATCCGTGTTGGAAACACGAGGTAAGTTATATTTGACTTTAACTAAGGTATAAACTCGCGGTAGCCTTACATGGTATCTGACACCGAGATCAGAGAGAGATGTTTACGGTTTGATTCACACATCCGGCGTGTACTATTAATGTACTTAATTAGTCTCTATTACCCACGAAAGGTATGTACACCATATTGTGGCGATGGGCTCATCACCTGTCACGTTGGGTATACTTAACCCATTAGCCAGTGGGCGCTAGACTAGGAGATTGACAAGTTATTTTGAACTCTATTACTCGGTAATAAAAGTCAAAGTCAATTGAAGAGTAAGTAATCTTAATATAATTTATGGGTTAACTAATTGTCTCTTTATTGGTATAATATGTACAAGTAGTTTGTTTGTATCCCTCCGATTGTCAATACATAGGTAAGGATAACATTGTCAGGGACAAACCCAACCCTATCCAAGCCCTGTCTTGTCTCTCGGCGTACGAGGCATAATCTGAACACGTGATCGTCTACTTGCTTTTGCCTCTTTTCAACGCACACGTTTTTTGACTCCATACAAATTATCTTTATCTCTATTATTGGACATTGACGAAAAACATAACGATAACTATATCCTTCAATGCCAATCACAGGTTCACGACCATGGCTATAACTGGCTTGGTGCCGGGCAAGCAGTACGAGTTCAGAGTGTATGCCGAGAACATTTACGGACGTTCTGACCCCAGCGAGCCCACTGGCCTCGTGCAGACCAAGACTATCGTCAAGAAGGAATTCAAGAAGAAGGAATATCCTGGTGAGATTACTGTTGAAACATAAACTAGCTTTGTGTAACTTTCGTTTTTGTTCAAACGAAAATGAGCTTAATTGCCCCTCTCATAACGAGACTAGTATTTACAAGTGAAAAGGTCTGTGAATCCAAAAGGACGAATGTGCGTTCTTCATTCGACGTCATTATTATTTTTACCACTTAATCAGCCATTATGGGCAACACAAAAAGTACTTGACCTGGTATGAAACAGGTCTTTTTCTAACCATATATGTATGTAAGTATGTTAATTAAATTACTGAAGTTATTGGACGTCCTACTGTAATTGGCCACAAGCAAGTTGAGCGAAACATATAAACACTATTTACAAAAATAATTATACCATAACTAGCTGACCCGGCAAACGTTGTTTTGCATTATTAACAGTGTTTCTCGGCTATTATATGCATGTATTGCACATATAAACCTTCCTCAAGAATCACTCTGTTTCCTAAAGAAAACCGCATCAAAATCTCTTGCAGAGTTTCAAACATTTAAGCATACATAAGGGCACATCGCTGCTTAACATCAGGCAGGATGGTGGTCAAACGCTTGATCACTGTGTTTTAAAAAAAAACATCTTCCTAATGTGGCGTTTCCGTATGTCAAATGCCTCGGTAGTTTTTTTTTAATATACTTATCACCTGCATCCTCCACAGTGGACGAGAACGGCAAACGCATCCGCAGCAACGCTGACCACGGCCCAGTAAAGGACTACGATAGCTACGTGTTCGACATCTACAGCAAATACGTGCCGCAACCGGTCGACATCAACACGTGCTCCGTTTACGACAAGTACGACATTCTCGAGGAGATTGGTGAGTCTAATGTGATTTATTCACGACCTTATTCATATGACTATAAGTACTGTGAACAGGGTTCATTAGCTTTTAGAGTATACTTGACGGTGTGTCGTTTCGAAGTTCTATCGCACTAGGGGGGAAGTCGACACATTAATGGCGCTAGTGATGCTTGGCCCAAAAACGCACGAATCTATCACTACAGGTTCAGGCGCTAAAGTAACTTTATTACATACCAATTTCATCTACACTAATATTATAAGAAGGAAAACTTTTGTGTGTTTAGTTGTAATAAATATGGCTCAAAAACTACCGGACCGTTTTTAAAAATTCTTTCCCCATTCGAAAGCTACACTATCCACAAGCAACATAGGCTATATTTTACCGCGAAATTCCCATGGGAACGAAAAAAAAGCGCGAATATCACCGCGTGGAACAGCTAGTCTAAATATATAAAAGGCGAAGCTGACTGACTGACTGTCAGACTGACATCAACGCACAGCCCGTACGGCTGAACGTAGAATCTTTAAATTCGGCAGGGACTTAGCTTAGGTACCATAGGGACTGAGAAAGGACTTGCCGAAATTCGCACGAGAACGGGATTTATATATATGGGCAAAGCCATGCTTGCCGAGGTCAGATATTTGGTTCATATGGGTCTAGCGTATAAAGCGCCATCTACGTTTTGCTACCCTAGAAGACAGAACTAGGAAATGTCACGCTGTAGTACTATATTCTAAAAGCGAATGAAGTGTAGCATCAGGATACTTTGGCGCCTCAT
>SJJU01016679.1:0-14352 GCA_012932125.1 Conopomorpha cramerella
TACGCATATAAAATTTGGTAAAAATCAGTAAAGCCGTTTCGGAGGAGTATGGCAACGAAAACTGTGACACGAGAATTTTATATATTAGATTAAAAACGAAGCAAAATTGACTAGTAAATTAAACAATCTGTTATTACTTGTAAACACTTGCTCTCTACACATAGTATTAATTGTTGATAAAGATTATAGGTAATATTTCTCAAAGAAAGAGGCCCTAGAAATGAAAAAGATAATGAAATCCTAATTTTACCTACTACTACTACGGCGACAATGCGAGAAACGCAATTTTTTTTTATCTCCATACAAAATAGACAATTTTTGGCCTCGGGAGTTTTTTTTCATTTCCCACATTGTGTAGGTACATAGTAAAAGTTGTTCATTTTCACTAGCCCAACAAAGTTTCTAATTGCTCGGGGTCCTTTTACACTCTGTATATCATCCAAACCAAGGGGAAAGTTTATATAAATGTACTATGCTAAGTTTATTGGTCAAGACTGCATCTGTTCATCTCGGCCTGTCCACCAATCCTTCTTGTAGGACACAAGTTCATTCACCACTAAGTAATCTGCTTTCACTGAATTCGGCATCAGGTTTTCAGATCTTGCATCGCCAAGCTCCACACAAATGTTGTTCGTATCATAATATTAATCTCTACCCGTCGGAGATAAGGCTCGTTTTTGCGTGTAGGCGTCTGATTACTGGGTCGTGTAGGTGCAGCTTGTTGATTACTCATCGTGCTGCCATGTAGCAAATGCCGGCGGCGGCGGAGCTGGCTCACAGCTGAGCGCTCACCCGTCGCGACAGCCCGCGTTTGATCGTTACCACACAACAACGAGGACGCGGCAAACAAACTTTTTTAATTTCACAATATTCGCAACGCACGCCGTGAACGCACGCGAACTTTTTAAAAAAAAAAAAAAACAACAACTGGCGGGAAATCACCGAACGTCAAACGTTCCGTTTTTGTCGTGTCAAATTCTGTTGTGTTTATTTTGTGCTAAAAAAAATAAAAATATTTCGGATTTATTAATTGTTTACATAAAACGAGTGATTTTTACGGTTTTAATGTTTTATTAACTGAAAGTATTTGTTATTTTTTTCGTTGTTCGTGACATTTATATTGACGGAAAATGGAGAAGAGCGGAGGCTCACGGCTGCTACAAATGCAGGTAAGCTGACTTATTGATAACATGTGGCACACAAACCACGAATTGGAACAACTGTTGTATGAATATTGTATTAATTCTGTGATCGATACTAAAATAACGTACCTACTGACTGGGATCGTGTGTGTTATTATTTTACGTAGGTATGGGAGTACCTATAGCTTATCTATTCCATTATTTACTGCGATATCGTATACATACCGCCTACCTAAGTAGGTAAATAAGTAAACTAAGTTAGTATATAGGCAGACTATCCGACCCGGCAAACGTGGTTTTACCAATATACATTATTTACAGTGTTCCTCTACTATTACATGCATGTTTTATACATACCTACCAGTGGCGTGCACTGGCTTTTACCACAAGGTAGGCAGTAATCCCGAAGAATAGACACCTATGTATTGGTAACTTGCCTTTACGTAGTATAGGTAACTTTCTATCTACTTACCCATAAAACACAGGACCTTCGACAGCCTATGTCGTGAGTACAACAAAAAAGGATCTAGCAATAACTCTATTATTAGGTCGGGTAGCAAAATGTTAAGGTAGGCAGTGTCTTTTTGTCTATATGGTGTGCACGCCACTGATACCTACATATGAACCTTCCTCAAGAATCACTCTATCTATTAAAAAAAAACGATTTTTTTTATATTCGCCTCGTAGCACATTTGCCCCTCATGTCTCTTATAAGTAGATCATATGTAGTTTAGTGGTTGAGTACTCGAACATACAATTGGTAGGTTGTGTATTCGAAACCCGGCTGCACTGGGTGAGTACCAATGGGTTTCTTTTTCAGAGCCTATACTCTATGCAACGCTGATATACCTAGTGAAGTAAAACAATGGAAGCCACATACCCTGTGTTGTGTGGGCACTATAACGGCGAAGGGTTCGCCCCCTATCATGTTGGGTCAAATACGCTTCGTAAACCGTTGGCATTTGTTGAGCAAGAGACTCTGCCTACCCCGCTTTGGGATTAAACGGATTAAAATATATTTACTATCTCACGAAACCACTTTACTCCGTTACGATGTATGCAGATCAGATAAAACAAACAATGCTTAATCGCCACTTATTTATATAAAAAAAACTTAATCAGTATTATTTTCCTACAATTTTGTTGTTTAACGAGTCGCGTATCTGTACATCGTAGTTAAGTACAGTCAAAGACCAGCTTCAAGTGATCTCTGCTTTCATACATTTTCCACGCTCGCTGGTATAATTCAACTACTTGACTGCACATCCTATCAGACTGTTTTTCAAGGATTTGTAAATAGGTAGGTATGTAGGTACAGGTACTCCTAGTTATAATAGCTTATGGTTGTATAATTAAACTAGCAAACCCGGCGAACTCCGTTTTGCCACCAGATGGGTTCGTTTCGTTTACCCGCTTTTCTGTTGAATTATTTTCTGAATTTTCTTTGCTATAAACCTCACGGAGTCCGAGACCTTTCCAACGAATGCAAAACCGTGGAAATCGGTTCGTGCGTTCTGGAGTTATAGCGTCAGGGAGGAAAACCTGACTTATTTTTATATAGTAGATGACTCGTGGGTCAGTTTTTTTGTATCTTTTTTTCTGTTATTATCATTATCAGCCCATTGAAGTCCATTGCCTGGACGAATCTTCGTCGGGCATTTTTCTCTACGCAATGTTAGAACAGTTTTAAGAAAGAACCAGTTTTTCTTAATTACTAGCTAACCCAACAGTTATTTTTGCCAATTTACATTAGTAACAGGGTTTCTATCCTATTATATGCATGTACACACATCAAAAGTGAGAACATTTTTAGCTCTAAAAAATCTCATTTATTTAAATCAAATCTAATCTTCTGGATTGGTCTCCAGTTTTTGTAA
This sequence comes from Conopomorpha cramerella, assembly GCA_012932125.1. Lineage (NCBI taxonomy): Eukaryota > Metazoa > Arthropoda > Insecta > Lepidoptera > Gracillariidae > Conopomorpha > Conopomorpha cramerella. The sequence goes on from SJJU01016679.1 coordinate 3,020, forward strand.
AATATATTCTTGATTGCAATCTTCTAAAATGTTTGCGTCCACTTTCATAGTGCGAACCGCCAGGATGTGGAACGACTTGCCGGAGTCTGTGTTTCCTGCGCAGTACAGTCTGAAGGTCTTCAAGTCGCGAGTGAATAGGTACCTTCTGAACAAGTGTGCTCCATCGTAGACCACATCGCTGCTCAACATCAGGCAGGATGGTGGTCAAACGCTTGTTCATAGTGATTAAAAAAAATGTACTTGATCCCTAGACACATTTGATGTGTGTATTATACATGTAAATCTTCCTCACGAATCATTATATCTACTAAAGAAATCATCAAAATCCGTTGCCTAGTTTTAAACATATAAGCATACATAGGGACAGACAGTAGTTATAGGCGACGTATTTTTATACTATCTATTTATTATTACTATACTGCGTGTATGTGGACTCTGCGCAATGGTCTTAAAAACCTTTTTGGTCTTGTCAAAATGAACAACGAGACGATTAACCAGCCTAAGAACGTTTCTAAGACTATTTCTCAGGGTCGATTTCCACGCAGTATATAATATTAGCGGACGTCCCGCGATTTCATTCGCATAGTTTCAGTATGTCATACAAACTATAGAACCCTCTATACTGCACTAACTCCCACAGGAACGGGATAAAAAGCATCCTATGTTATTCTCCTGGTGCTAAGCTGCGTCCCCACCAATTTTCTGCCTAATCGGTTTAATCGTTCTTGAGTTATAAGTGTTGTAACAAACCCGTCTTTCTTTTATATAATACTAGCTGTCCCGGCAAACATTTGTTTTGCCATAATAAGTTGCCTTTGTACCCCGTGTATTGGGAGAAATACAACTGGCAGGTGGATAAAAAATAAATAGTAGCCGATTCTCAGACCTACTGAATACGCATATAAAATTTGGTAAAAATCGGTAAAGCCGTTTCGAAGGAGTATGGCAACGAAAACTGTGACACGAGAATTTTATATATTAGACTAGCTGTCCCGGCAAACATTCGTTTTGCCATAATAAGTTGCCTTTGTACCCCGTGTATTGGGAGAAATACAACTGGCAGGTGGATAAAAAATAGATAGTAGCCGATTCTCAGACCTACTGAGTACGCATATAAAATTTGGTGAAAATCGGTAAAGCCGTTTCGGAGGAGTATGGCAACGAAAACTGTGACACGAGAATTTTATATATTAGAAGATATAGATATGTAAACTCAAATCAAAATCAAATCAAATCGTTTATATCTTCATCTTTATAAGTGCTTTTAGATACAGATATACAGTAGTATAACACAAAGCTTGATGAAAGTCATTTATGATTTTTAAAACAAAATTACCCTAACAAAATTAGGCCAGAAAAACCGGGAAGAAACTGTCGTCTTTTCAAATCGCCAGGGCTTACATCTAAGTATAGTTAAACATACAATATATAACTTTAACCGACACATAAAGGTAGTACAGTTACGTAACTAATCAAAATCTAGACGACCTAGTTCCCTTTTTAGCAGAATGTTATTCAATAGATACAAAGACTTTATTGACTATCAACCTGAATTACTTTGCATACCCTAATAATAATTTACAATACACTGGCTGGTTAACCTAACCTAACCTACTGACGAGCAGTACGTAATAAAGAAACATTCCAGCGTATCTAAATACACACATCAAAAGTGTCTAGGGATCAAGAACAATTTTAGCTCTAAAAAAATCTTAATTTATTTCAATCAAATCTTCTGGTTTGGTCTCCTACCTAATTCCCCATGCCTGTATCAATGACTTATAAATAATGAATGAATTCAGTTTTTGTAAAATATATTCTTGATTGCAATCTTGTAAAATGTACTTGATCCCGAGACAGTTTTGATGTGTTTCATTAAAAAATGATAAAATACCAAGAGTTTCGACGACACGATGATATGTCTTTGGCCCACATTTTACAGGATTTCCAAGTGCAGAGTCAGCAAACGTGACCGAATGTGAAATTTCTTCGGATTTTATTATTAATTCGATGTTCATTGCGTGGATCAGTTCTCTACGGTATACCTACCAAACTACGTTCTGTCTCCGCAATCTCCATTTAGATAATTGTAATATTTCAGTTCTTAACGGGGTATATTATATCGGCTTGACAGCGGGGGCATGATCCGGACCCACTTTTTCTTACTCGGCAAATGATAGCTAATTCCATTGAATTAGCCATTGTATAGGTACTGATTTTATTGAACAACGTATGTTTTTTGTTATAAATGTTTGTGTGACCATACATTTTGTTGGAAATTTTGTATAAGGTATATTTGCAATAAAGATATTGAGTATTGAGTATACGATACATTTGTACAAGTTCAAAATGCCTCAGTCACAAAAACAACTGGAACAATTGGAATCCCTATAATTTGAGTTAGAAAAAAAATGTGTTGTTATTGTTACGTACAAATTGTCGAGTTTAGAGTACAGAGATAGCTGGAATGTTCACGAAAGCGTCAAGTGACGTGAATTAAACGTAGCCTCAACTAGGTTAAACGCAAAGCTCTATTCATTGTACTCGAATATCGATTTTGCAGCAGACAACAACACCGGCGTTTTCCAATCGAATCCGGTAAATGGGACATCGAACTTTGTTACATAATGGACGGGTAATAAAAATAATGGTGGTGTATACAGCGTGTATATATTACATACATGTAGATAGATATTTTACCCAGTTATACATTTCCATCGTGAGTAGATCCGTGGTTCGAAGAATTGTTAAAAATATTGACTAGGATGTTTTAAAGTGGCTTTAAAACTGACACAAAATAAACACTTTACTTCAAAGTCCGGGTAGGCAGAGCTTTTTAGTAAGTAATTGTTTTATACCAACATGCAGTGGCGTGCACACCATATAGGCAAAAAGACACTGCCTACCTTAGTATTTTGGCTACCCGATGTAATAATAGAGTTATTACTAGATCTTTTTTTGTAGTACTCATGACAGAGGCTAACGAACGTCCTGTGTTTTGTGAGTGAGTAGATAGGTAAGTACCTATATTTCGCAAAGACAAGATACAATCCTTGGGGATTACTGCCTACCTTGTGACCAAAACCAGTGCCACGCCACTGCCAACATGAATGGTAGCCTACCACTGGTTATAGAGTTAACACACCTTAAGTATGTAGTAAACAACAAACAAACCTATGGCTATAAATTGTGTTCTGCGGTTAAGCAGACTACAATTTATAGTAGTAAAACTTACATATAAACCAATGTCGAATTTTTTTGGCTCATAGTATTCTGACAGCACTTCATCGTTAACTTACATACATACAACCTTATAATCACATGACGTAACTGCCAATAATACCGGAAAATCTTTATTCTCATCACAAAACAAACACTGCGAAACATTAAATTGCAAACAGTAATAAATAACTGTGACGTTATTTTGACAGCGACGCCAAAAAAACTGCGTTAAGCTGATGAGTACACTGTTACAAGGATGTTTTGGCGTTTGGCTACAAAGTTTGACACCCAACGTATGCCAATTGAAAATATTTTTTATAGATATTTCTTTATATTATGGTTAAATAAGAACAAAAAAAGCATCTCAAACAAAACAAAAAATGGAGAAACATAGAAGTGACAATAAATAGTTTTAAATATTCGGCAATCACGCGCCAAAAGATCTTTGTCGCACTGTTAGCTTAGTCATTGTTCGGTCGGGCCGTCTGCGCCGGAGTCGAACCTTGACCTCGGAATTACGAGGCAGTCAACCGAGCCAGCTGAGAACCTTTGTGAGTGCTCTGTTTATGGTGGCTTGCACTTGACTCGGGTCGTTTACATTCAACCTGTTAGCAGATATTATAAGATTTGTATAAGATACTAGTGGATTCTATATCCCGTGCAGCAGCCCTAGCAAAGCGCTCCAAGAAAGACATGACAAGACATACCAGGCACTGCGATTGGTGGAAAAAAAATTAGTCGCACGAAGCGTGATATATTAGCCAATCACATCGCGTATTTGTTATATGTCGTGTATCTCAGACGCCTACCTGGTCTGGGGTGCATACAAAATGTCATCTCCCGAGGCAGAAATTGGCATATTTTGTACGGATTTTTTTTTAATAAAGCAATTGATGTTTGCACATCCCAACAACTTGTCGGCACTAACGAAGCATTTTAAAAAATACAACTGGTATCTTTAATTATTGTACTTCGGTATAATATACCTAAATGGTGATCGCTCCACTATACAGAGTGTAAAAGGACCCTGAGCAATGCTTTTTTTTTTCATTTCCCCGCATTGTTGCCATAGTAAAAGTTGTTCATATTGACGAGCCCAACAACGTTTCTAAGACCATTGCTCTGGCTCCTTTTACGCAGTTTAATGTTAATTGCTTCCTTCTTGGCATGTCGTAGGAGACGACTATGGGGTCTGGATCATCATCATCATCATCAGCCCATACCTGTCCACTGCTGGACATAGGCCTCTCCAATTGCACGCCACTGGGATCTGGATATTGTTTATTAATCAGACTATGAGCTAACAAGTTGTAACTGAAAGCCAATATTGACATTATTAACTCTTAATACATGACCTCCGGTTTCGAGTACTTTTTACGCCACCTTCGGCCAGGACATCACCAATCTGGTCAACATATGAAAAGATGTATGAATGTAGACGAAGCGAAAGGGGTATGTCAGGACCGTGACAAATGGAGATCTGTAGTCTCTGCCTACCCCTCTGGGAGACAGGCGTGAATTGTATGTATGTATGTATAACTCTTAATTATGCTAAATGCGGCCGAAATTCTTAAAAAAGTCAAACAACATTTTAATAAATATCGTGATTAAAAGGCGTGAAATGTTTATAAATTAACAACAATACGTATTTGATATGTTATAAAGAGCAATATTTTTATACAATAGAAAACCGCTGTACGATCATTCAATATTTTTCTATTAAATTATGAACAATTGAGTATTTCGATATTTAATAGAGCATAACATAATTGTCAATGCGCAATAGCCAAAGTATATAAAACCGCTACAAATGTTCATCCTTGAAATAGCACTTTTTACTTAGTTGATTCTCGCCAAACACACATCAAAAGTGTCTAGGGACCAAGTACATTTTAGAAAATTGCATACAAGAATATATTTTACAAAAACTGAATTCATTCATATTTTCTTCAAAATCTGCTGATAATTCATTGATACAGGCATGGAGAATTAGGTAGGAGACCAATCCAGAAGATTAGATTTGATTTAAATAAATTAGATTTCTTTTAGAGCTAAAATGTTCTTGATCCCTAGACACTTTTGATGTGTGTACAATATTTGGCGAGAATCAACTTAGGTACAATAATATAAACTTAGTCATTATTAATAGGTACGGATCATCGTCATAATCAGCCGCATGACGTATACTGCTGGACGAGGGCCTCCACCAATGATTTCCAAAATAATTTTCGGAGAAATGCCAGTAATCGCCACGCTTGGCAGGCGGGTTGGCGATCGCAGTGGTGTTGTGGTTTAACTCACAGAGAGCGCTGCTGCTTCTTCTGGAGCGTTACCTGCGTCGCTTCTTACAACTCCCACGACGAATAAAGTTGTACTCGGGTGGTAGCACATATGTATGTATCCTATACGATTTAGTACCTCAATGCCGACTTCCCCAAAATGACTACTTATTAAACATTTCCTACAACTTGTTCCGCTATGCCAACAATGTCAAATTTGCTTCCCAGAAATCACTAAATACCATTTCCAATGTCAAATAGTCATTATGCCAACTTTATTATTTTTTGTAAGGATCAACAATAAATCAAAAAGTCGGCATTCAGTGATCTCCTGTAAGTAAATTTAAAAATATTACGAAAAGTTTAATATGTAGTCATTGTGGGGAAAGTCGGCATTGAGGGACTAAATCTCCCGGCAGATTTGTCACAATGTACGGAGCCTGGGCATAAATAATAATAATAATAAATAAATAAATATTTTACAACAACACACACATTGCCTTCATCCCATGTTAAGTAGCTAAAGCACTTGTGTTATGGAAATCAGACAGCGAGATATATTTACTTAATTTTTTATTTTTTTTTAATTTAAATATATAACACCCAGACACATCCAACAAGTGCTTAAAAGCTCATCACCTAAGCACCTGTCAGCGGTGGGAATCGAACCCACGACCCTACGGAGCAGAGGTAGACATGCTGACCACTACACGAACGGGCCCGTCGGCCCCGATAAATAAATCCTTGCGTAGGAACTGAGATTAATCTAACCGTACATGCAATCAGTTTCTACATGCATAACAGTATGTGGGTTGGTGCTATAAGGAAAATAATATAACAATAACATTGTCCGTTTATCCTCGTGAGAAGGCATTGGAACTCTATTTTTAGTATGTGTATCTTATACAATGGGCTAAGTTATTCATAATAGTGATATGTGAGTCAGTGTTGTGTAATTTTGCACTAAGGAGATTAAAGAACGATTAAACCTCAATGACTAAAACCGATATGGAATTTTATTTCATTTTTCAATTAAGTTTTGCTCTAAATATTTTTTTTCTTGGCTCTGATGTTCAGCTTTAAAGCCGACAATTCTGCCACAAACAATGTAGTTCTCTTCGTGTTCAAGTTATAGTATAGTTATAGTCTATCGGTAAAGTCGTCAATAGTCAAAGTCGTGTCAAAAACACATTAAAACGTGAGGGTGGACCATCATATTTCAATGCTGCGTGGAACATTATATGGGAATAACAAATTGATCAAATAGGAGTCCTCTCCTTTACTTCTCACTCTCACTACATTATTTTTCATCACCAGCACATTATTACACTAAATCACATTAACACAATAATTGCAGCGAAAAATTAATTTTGAAAATGAGAAATAAAGAACACCATTTGCATCTCATCGCTTCCCATCACAAAGTCCGCTCTAAAGATTACGTTAAGGTGTTTTCGTCAATCAAACTCTCTTTGGCCGAAACTTCTTGCAACAACTTCAATCAATATTCTAATTGACATCAACATTCACAAGGGTTATTACGCGGGAAGCGATGAGATGCAAATGGCTTCCTTAATTTCTCATTGTCAAAAAATATTTTTCGCTGCAATTGTTGTGTTAATGCAGTGGAATTAGTGTAATAAAGTGCTGGTGATGAAACGTAATGTAGTGAGAATGAGAAATAAAAGAGAGGACTCCTATTTGATCAATTTGTTGTTCCCTAGTAATCTTCCACGCTAAGAAGCTTTAATTGTGAATGATGAATGCAGTTTCTCTATTTATCAATATAGGTGACATGGTTCCTACGAACAAATCGTCGTGTGTGTTATAGTTTCAGACTTTCCCATACTGACCGATTTGAATGAGCCACCCTGTATACTGTGACAATGACACCAATTTTAATATTGTACACGAAGTACCGTAGTAGCGGAAAACGATCTATATTGGTAAAACGTTTGCCGGGTGAGCTAGTTTTTTACAATTTACAAACAAGCGTTCGACCACCGTCACCGCCCCTAGCCCCGTATCATAAAGCCTTAAAGTAATATTGTATACCAGTGGCGTGCACACCATATAGGTAAAAAGACACTGCCTACCTTAGTATTGTAGCTTCCCGACCTAATAATAGAGTTATTGCTAGATCTTTATTTGTTGTACTCACGACATAGGCTAACGAAGGCCCTGTGTTTTGTGGGTGAGTAGATAGGTTGCCCGTATTTCGTAAAGACAAGTTACCTATACATAGGTGTCAATCCTTGGGGATTACTGCCTACCTTGTCGTAAAAGCCAGTGCACGCCACTGTTGTATACGCTGTGTGACAGAGACAGTGTTATACCACTCGTCTAGCGCTCTCCCTCTCACACAGCAATAACAACATATTATAAGTACCTTATGGTACGGGGCATGTGACGTGCTTATTACGCCAATACGATGACATAATGTTGAAACAACTGTATGCATAGTTATTTACGTAGGGAAGTCGTCCCTAAACTAGTACAACAGCAACGCTGCCTTAAAATGTTGTACCTACCCAAATATTGTTCTCAGAAATATGACGTCATTCCATGTTAGAACTTAACAAACAATGCACAACACCATGAGTCACGGCGTAAAGGTAGATTTGTTTAGATGGTTAGTCATTGATGGTATCGCGGCCGTTATCCCTTGAGTATTAAGGAATTTTAGCAATGCCTCGTTCGCAAAATTATGGTTTGTCGTCCCTTGTGATAATCAATGTCAAAGTACACGAGAGGTTCAATATGTCAAAAGTTTTGAAACAAATATTGAATTTAGAAACTAGGAGATTGTAATCAATCTAAAATTTCAGATCGAAAATCGGAAAACAGAAAAAGTATAACACGTTTAGACCTTTTTTTAACCAATTTCAATTCTTTCGCCACGTTAAGACCTTTTTTTAACCAATTTGAAAAATCCCTGAATGTTAGAAAAAGGAAAGAACATTTGTAAGGTACATTTTTCAAATTTTTTGTACACTCTCCGACAGCACGAAATTAACAGGTACAACTCTTCGATCATGAATGATGTCAAAATTGTATAGGTCCTTTTATTAATATATCTTTGAAGGACCTCGCGCCTCTTTTACGGTAATACACTTAGCAAGGAAACTTACCACAACTGAAAAGCTGAGCTTCGCTAGCTACCGCTGTATGAATATTGCCAGCACCAGATTCAAAACTGCATAACTTTATAAGACTACTAGTGGACTCGACAGACGTTGTCCTGTCTTTACTATTAATACGGTGGCCTGTGCCCAGCAGTGGATGTCATTTTTTTCTTTCATAAGAACCTTCTGCTGTCATTAATAAGCACAACAAAGAAAGTATTAGCGAAATAGGTCCACCCAATCCGGAGTTATGGAATGACAACGAAAAGTGGCTTTGATTTTTATATATAAGACTATAAAAATCTAAACTATAAGTTTCCTTCATATATCTTTGTCGTGGGCAGCCTGTGTCACTCCATATTAGACGATATAATGTTTGTACCCCATTCATGCACGCCATATTTTGATTTCCCTTATAAATGCTTTGTTTGTGTTCGCGAAATACGTAATATCTTTTTGTTTTTATTTTTTAGCAGACGCCTCGCATTTTTTTTGCGCTTCTCTGTCTCTTTGCCCTTATTGGAAACTTGTTTCGTTTCTTTGTCTATACAAGTAATATAATAAAAACGACAGATTTGTTTACTGGTTTTTTAATGTTTATAAACTTAAACACGACTCTATAGATTTCTATAGTTCTTTCACCATTCGAATGCCTCAATTATACCTTCCTGATGCACGGGTCAACTAGTCTAAAATATGTTAGTATGAGTAATCTTACTAATATTATAAATGGGAAAGTGAGTTTGTTTGTTTGTTCCGCTTTAAATAATAAGGTTTTTTATCCCGGAAGAAATTGATATTCCCGAGGGAAAACAAAAATAATCATTTATACCGCAATATAAGCGTATTCCACACGGGCGAAGCCGCGGGCGGAAAGCGATAGACTCGCCCCCTGTCATATAATTAGTTAAATACGCTTGGTGAACCGTGGGTATTCGTTTTAGAAAGTGCCTCTGCCTACCCCGCTTTGGGATTAAAAGGCGTGAAGTGTATTTTTTTATAGTTTGAGTAATATACCATAGCATGTCAGTCATTGTTTGAAACATTAGTTATGTACCAACGATACATGCAGATGTTTTTATGGGCTAATGCCAGCACGCAGGGCTGGGTTCCCGATCGATGGCTGTCCCTCCCGACCACCTAGTATCAGGGTGTGTGAATGTAATTAGGGCAAAAGCATTACGCCTAGAAACCGACAGAAACCTAAATATAATTATCATTGCACAGTATAAAATAACGTCGCCTCCCGCTATCTGTCCCTTTCTATACTCAAACTACGCAACGGATTTTGAATGCGGTTTTCTTTATGAGAGTCATTTTAGAATGTGTTGTAGAGATCGTAGTTGATGGAGATCGATTTTTATAGAGATACTAGCTGTCCCGGCAAACATTTGTTTTGCCACGATAGGGTGCCTTTGTACCCCGTGTATTGGGAGAAATACAACTGGTAGATGCATAAAAAATAGATAGTAGCCGATTTTCAGACCTACTGAATACGCATATAAAATTTGGTAAAAATCGGTAAAGCCGTTTCGGAGGAGTATGGCAACGAAAACTGTGACACGAGAATTTTATATATTAGAAGAGCAGATAAGAAATTTACTTTTTATTCATCCCTGAGATCTTTGAAACTATGCATCGGATTTTAGAAGGTTTATAAATAAATAAATATTTCACAACAACACCCACTTTGCCTTCAACCCATGTTAAGTAGCTAAAGCACTTGTGTTATGGAAATCAGACAACGAGATATATTTACTTATATATTTTTTTTTCTTCATTTAAATACATACTTATATAAATAAAACACCCAGACACGTCCAACAAGTACTTAAAAGCAAAAAAAGTTTAATGTGTATCTGTATAATTTAAAGTCTATCTTGGAAATAGCAATTCGGCCATTATTAGTAAAGCCCTAAATATATAAAAGGAAAAGCTGACTGAATGACATATCGACGCACAGCCCAAACGGCTAAACTAAGGCACTTGAAATTTGGAACGGACGTAGCTTAGGTACTGTTGGGGTGCACTAAGAAAGGAATCCCAGAAATTCCCACACAAACGGAAATTAACGGGAAAATATTTTTGTATGAAAAATCTGAACCGCTCAAGTTGAGACGCTTGAAATTTGGGATGGATGTATTCTAAACTACGCGAATGAAATCGCGGGGCGTCCAAGTAACGTATATTGGCCAAAAAACATTAGCCGGCACCACCTAGTTTAATTATAATTAAAAGACAATTTGAGAATTTACGGGTTATCTGTTACTCCAAACAATTCAACCTGGGTTATTGTTACTGTCCTTTATTTCCATTTCTTAAACCGAATGTTTAAGAAAAGGAAATAAACGCAATCGTTCTATCCAACTAGACCATACAATTTGTACAGTCGGCTATGATTCCTGTCTACCTGACTAAAGAAACTGTTTCAGTTTCTTGATTGCATTGCATTGCATTGATGAAAAATATAATTAGACGTTTAGGTTGTTTTTTTTACTTGTCACAATATAACAACTCTACCTTATTGCTGTTTTAGTGACATAGGAAATGTCATCAAATTTGATTGAATCACTTTCTCGGCCGACGACGGTGGATCGTTTACGCCGTTTTTTTAAATAAGTAATAATAAAGTTTATGAATTTGTAGTTTACATAAGAAATTAGATAGTACGTAGCATTCTAATAGTAGGTAGATACCAGTGGCGTGC
>SJJU01016687.1:0-19970 GCA_012932125.1 Conopomorpha cramerella
ATTTATTACCAATTTGTTTCATTTTCTTTTTAATAATAAGCAAATAAATGCACATAGTTTCACAAGCACCCTTGAAAATAATCTTTTGTCGCCATTTATGTTTCACTTTTGACAGCGGAAATCAGAGAAACGCGAAAAGTCATCAGTTGTGAATATTAAATGTGTTTTCTCTTCACTCTTTCATTTCTCAGTTTCATTATTCGAATACATCGAATTCCAATCTAGTCTCATTAGTTCGGTCATTTTGGTCCGTTGTTAATTTTAAATGTACCCTGTTCGCTGTGTTAAAATCCACATCTGTAAACACCGTTGCAAAACTGACAATGTTGAATTAAGATTTAGTTTGTCGAACTACTGCGACTAAGCGAGTCTCAAGATTTCCGTGCCGACAGTTCAATGGCGACATTTAGTTGAAAAATATAATCTCCCTTTAATTTATTTAATCAAATCACGTCCATTAAAAGCCACGCACTATCAATTTTTTTCCATCCTTGCCAGAGTTACTTGTGTTTGAATTGGCTTCTTCCCGTTATCCACCATGTAAAAACCACCCTAGGGTGAATAGTCGGAATTTCTTTCCCATTAGTTACATTAATTATGTTTGTGTTTGTCTTACACAAAATATAATTCGCCAGAAATGGAAAATGCGCGTACGGTTATCCAACCTACGAAATCATACAATGAAAAAGTAATTTATATGACACTGGATTCTGGGAGTTTTCCAAATATCCACCCTGGTGGATGCCGGGGAAAAAACTTGTTTTTTTAATGAACTTTTTTTTAACATGAACACGTTATTTCTGGCAAAGACTTCCAACACTCCACTTAAATGTATAAATCGACTTAAATATACAACAATGCTTTACATAATAATGGTTTATTTAAGTGAAATACATACGCACGCGTGCCATGAGGCATTTTTGTATTTTATATTTATTTTAATTTAATTTCTAATTTTCTCAAAACATGACGCTACGTTGTTCTATGTTGATCGTCAATCAAACCGATTAGACCGCAACATCTTGCGACGGCTTCAATCAATATTAAAGAATTGTTACGCCGTATTTAGCTGTAAGTGACTGATTGACAAACGACACAGAAGCTAGTAGCGACCTCTATATCGCGGAAATGAGTTTAAAAATGCCTCAATAGAAAATCATATGGATACCACGGGCTCGTATGCATTTCCCTCTTAAACATCTACAAATTAGAAAATAAAACAACGTTGTAAAATATGTAATCTGCAGAATAGCGTATATTTTGGAAAACTAAAAATTACATGATACAAATAATAACTCTCGCTTAATATTTTTAAGAGACAATATTTAAAAGACTTAAATAACTAGGCGTTTAGCCACCAAATTAGCTGGCTGATGTCACATCACGGCCCAAAATTGTGACCTATATTTTAAAAATAAATCAAGTATAATAATAGTAATAAAAAAAAGGGTGAAATAAAATAATTTATTTATTACAAATTAAAAAAAAATAGGTACGTAATATGTATATATAGAATAATATAAAATCGAATATCGGTGTCATTAATATTTCAATACACATTTAAAAATAGCTATATTATGTATATTATAAACCTAAAAAATAATAGTAAAATAATGCTAGAAACAAACCAATTTTGGCGCGCAAATTTGACGTTTCCCTTGACATTATTTTTTTTTGCTCATGCGTCCAAAAACAGTCACGTTTCTAAGCACCGCGTACGATGTTGTCATTAAAAAAAAAACATCAACTTGTCATTTTAAAAACTCTAGAGCTTATTCTAGGTAATGTCAAATCGATATATTAGGGCCATTCTGAACCGAAGTAAAATAGTTACAAAAAATATAATATTATCGTAAATTAAGTTACGGAAGTGACCTTAATTAAAAAAAAAAGTAATACCTAAATACACCGCTGAGAAAGAAATCAATACTTAAAAAATGTTTTTTTTTTATTTATTTATAGTGATTACGTGAAGGTACGTATCAAATGAAACTTTTTATTTTACAGATATATCAATATGTACTTTAAAACCGTTACAGAACAGAAACTGGATACTTATATATATACTAAAATATAATGTAATAAATTCATTTCTTTCTCAGCCGCGTCAATTTTTTACAGTATTCTGTGGGATAAGTAGATTTAAGGGCTTTTAAAACATTTTTTTTTTCACTGGCCCCTAAGCATCACATGCATTCAACTAAATAAGTTTGTGTTCTTTAAAAAGAAAAGCAAACAAAATGCACTGGCAGCTGACATTTTTCCGGCAGTTCTTTTTTTTTATGAATGGCATTTCCCGCCTAAACTTCTGTCACGTTGGAATGTGTGCATAAAAAAAAATAAACTGTCAATCAATCAATGCATTTTCTTCGCTCTCGTTTCCGCGCTTCAAGTCAACCATTCACACGGCTTCTGGCAAGTGACACCAAAAAAAAAAATAATACAAAATTGTACTGCTCCTTTCTTGTAATTTGTTTTTCTAATAAATAACAAAAATAAAAGACGTTATTTTTTTTCATTTCATTAAATAGTAAGAATTTATTAGCGTCTAACGTCAAAATTTTGAGGAGTATTTTTAAGGCTGCGTATTCAAATATTTAAAAAAAAACATCTACGTATTATACTCCCGTAAACATAAAAATTAAAACACGTAAATAGGTATTATACGTCCAAGTTACGAAGTCGTCGCTAATACGCGAACAAACTTCGTTAAAATGTTGGCTCTTACATTAAAATTACTTTGAAGTGTTTTGAAGCGAGATGGCAGTGGATTTTTCGCGGTTCTATCTGAAATTAAAACAAAAAAGAAATTAATTTTAAACCTTAAATACTAAGTGAAATAGGTATGGATAGGTAAGGTCGGGGCGTCACAATCCCAGCTTTTATTATGGGCGCTCCACATTCTCGCGAGAAACTGGCGAGAACCGTGAATGTGGAACCGATTCGCGTATTCTTCTCGCGTTCTCGCGTTGTTCTCCACATTTTGTCGGTTTTTTTGGCGCGAGACAAAGGAGCGCGAGAACATGAGAATAGGCGAGAACGTGTCTTGACTCCACACTCGCATGTTTCTTCAGTCAGTATCGAGCGCGAGAACTATTATATAGTGAGAACTATTTGAAAACTTTGTGAGAGTGTGTACCGAAAAGAAGTTCTCGTAGAGTTCTCGCGGAGCGTGGAGCAGGCTTTAACCTTTTGACCGCCGGAAAATAAATTTTCCTTTCACGATTTTGAATCCTGCTCTGATAATCATAAACTTCAAAATCACTTGTCTAATATGTTTGATTTAAAGACATTGGCGGTAAAAAGGTTAAAGAGCTTTTGTTGAACTAACACATTAGCTCGGGTCAACTCTGTTTTGAAGCAGATATCTCAATCAATTGAGCTGGAATTTAGTAAATACACGTTATATTCTAAAAACAGTGCTGGAGTCATCATCATGAGCCACATGACGTCCACTGCTGGACGAGAGCCTCCCCCAATGATTTCCATGATCATTTGGGCGGAATGGCAATAATCGCCAAGCTTGGCAGGCGGGTTGTCATCGCAGTGGTGTTGTGGTTTAACTCGCAGAGAGCGCTGCTGCCCGTCCTCTGGAGAGTTCCTTCGATCGCTTCGCACAAACACCCACGACGGGACAAGTTGGCCTGCGGTGGTGACACAATGTATTCCATTCGCCGTCACTACGCCGCACGGCGGCAGTGCAAGAGTAAGGTAGTTAGTATAGTATAAATACCTCTAAGCTGGTTGCGGTGTGCTGGACTTCTCCTTCTTCTTTTCCTTCTTCTTCTTGAGGAACGAGGGCGTCCGGAGTCCCTTCTTCTTCTTCTTGTCTTTCTTGTGCGAGTCCTCTGTTGACACCTCCTTGGAGGGGGAACCCTGGAACATAACACAAAGATTTATAAATGGTATCCTAAAAGCCAATGGAATAGCGAAATTGGACCATAGTTATCGAAAAATTAGGTGCGGAAGAGGGCACAATACCGATCGTTGTGGGGGAGGCCTATGCACAGCATTGAGCATCAGTAGGCTGACATCGTGAAGATGATGATTCCATCCCCATACATAATGTCATTTCTCGATGTAAAAATTGTCCATTTTGTGTGGAGATGAAAATTAATTTCTTAAAATTTTCCCCGAATTCTCGCCATAGATTGTTCATAATGACGAGCCCAACAACGTTTCTAAGAACATTTTTCGGGGTCTTCTATAAAATTTAAACCATGGGTCCTCCTAGAACAAGCTGCTTTGCCAACCTGAATGAAGAAGGAAAATGCCCTTTGTAGCAAAGGAAAGAAATAAAGCAAAGCCAACTTTATATAAGAATTATTCTTACCTCTTTACTGCTGTGTGAGAAAGTGCTCTGATGGGCGTCAGAATGGTCACCGTTCAGCGTGTGCTCGCCTGTAGACACAGAATGTACTTTTAAAAACATTGTTTACTATACTGATATAAGTAAATTTAAATTGAACTTTAAATAATATATCGTACTAATAAGTTACTTTTAAGCGAGAATCGAACTCGCGACACTTTTTCGAATATTCCCATAATCCACCCCCGTGGGGATATAGTGAGAAAATCCGCCCACCGTAATTAAAATTCGGTTAGTATTTTTTTAGAAATCCACAGAAATTTATATATCAACGTGGATTTTAGACGTGTATTCCTACTATTCACCCTGGGGGTGGATTATGGGAATAAACCGTGAAATCTCTGGAGTCTCATACATCTATAATTCGGGCGTCGCCATTCTCCTGGTGAGCATACAGATGTTACTTCAAAACTTATTTGTGCAGTTAGAAACATAAGAAAATGCATGCGTATTAGTCTGCGCGCCGACAAACTAGAATCGTTAACCGATTATAAATAATTACCGATTTTAATTATTCTATTTATTATTTGTATTAACTTGTTAATTTTAATTAATTTAAGTAATTTTAACAAGTGTGCTCCATCGTAGATCACATCGCCGCTTAACATTAGGCAGGATGATGGTCAAACGTGCAATATTTTTTTTTATATGAAAGTCATGCCAAGTATAGTCCCGTGGCAAGGAAAGCATGATATGACAATACCATCCCAGAGAAATCGAAGGTAACTCTCGAAAATCGGTCATTCGCTCGCGTTCGTCGGCGCACGACCTAATACTTATATATTAGCATCAAATAAAGAAGATATTAAGAAGAAGAAAAAGCAAAACTTACCATAACGACTCGTTAGTAAAACAAAGCTTCTCTCACGAAACCAACCCAAAGCTGTGCATGCATTTGACAGTCAAATAAAGCATAAAAAAGACCAAACACATCTAGACTTGCAAGCCGCATAACCTTCAGTCCGTCTCTTTCCCACTAAAATGTATTGAAAACTAGTGGACTCGACAGACGTTGAGACAGACAGGAGTCTTAACTATATCCAGGGTGGCCTGTGCCC
Source organism: Conopomorpha cramerella (assembly GCA_012932125.1). NCBI lineage: Eukaryota > Metazoa > Arthropoda > Insecta > Lepidoptera > Gracillariidae > Conopomorpha > Conopomorpha cramerella. The sequence continues at coordinate 5,428 of SJJU01016687.1, forward strand.
AGCAGTGGATGTCATTTTTTTTCTTTCATAAGAACCTTCTGCTGTCTTGAGAATTAGCGAAATCGGTCCACCCGTTCCGGAGTTATGACATGACAACGAAAAGTGGCTTTGATTTTTATATAATAGATGATGTACTTCTGTTCGGATATCGCTGCGCAGTAAGGGAGACAGAACGTACTCTTACTCTTTCACTCCCCCCATGACTTTCCTATTGCTATCCCGTTTTACTTTAAACGACAGTTTTGGATTACAAGTCTAGTTGTTTTTGGTCTGAGATAAAAAAAGAACTATAAGAGTCTAAAGTGCCATTTATCACTTGAATTTAAAACCACAGAACAGCACATATCGCATAGTTAGAACGAAAAGGACCCAATACGAAACACGCCGATTTTGTAATTTAAGTTTTGTACCTTTTATTTTATATATTTAACACTTTATTGCAATAAATGTACAAAAGGCGGACTTAATACTAATGTATTATCTACCAGTCGACCCCACAGCATGGGAAAGATTAGGTAATTGCAGGTCAGTATTAATAAGAGTTTAATAACTTGGTACATAATAACATGGTATAGATACCTACATATATTTTTATCTTAAAGTTCAATTTCATAAAATGACACATTTTGTTTTGTGTCACTTTTATTCAAACTATGCGATATTGTTGTAGCGATAGAAGGAAACTCAATGCCATAGGTACAGCGGGGGTGGTAGTTTTATTCCCTTTATCAGTTCCTTTTGAGAACAAAAAGGTATGAATTTTCCTTCAGAAAGAAACTACTGGGAATAAACGGCAAAAATTCCGGTTCACACATATTTTTGTGTACAAAACACAGCGAAATATCGGATAATTCCCATTTCTTCTATAGAACAAGACGTTACTAAACAACTGTAGTTAGTTCTTGTTCTGTTCCTTCTCTTGGAAAAGTGGGAGAGAGTAACGTGTTCTATAGAACAAGTGGGAATTTACCGAAATATCTCGCAATCGAGTAGAAATAAAGGCTGACAGAAACAGAAAAACATAAAGTATTGTTCTGTAAGATTTAAGCAGTAAATTATATTGAAAACAAGCCATATACTTCCAGAATTAAATTATATTTAAATATACCCAAGGGGAACTATATTGAATTATAAGAAAATTTCACATTGATCGAAGCGAGAAAAACAAAGTTGTTTGTTGAAAAAAAAAGATTCATAAACAAACATAATAATACGCAAGTAAGAAAACTATTAAACAATGAAACGTACACAGATCAATAAAGAAAAGAAACATTTATTTATTAGCATAACCACAACCAATTAGACAATTAGACACACAATTTAGCTTAAAAATTATAGACACAAGACAATGTATAAAAGTTAAGACATGCAAAACATAAAACACAAAACAAACATGCCAAATGGTAAAAAAGCTTAATGGAAAATGACAAAACAATTACTGGGATTTATGTTACCGAGAAAAACTTCTTACTACAAACTGATTATTTACATTTTGAGTAACATAGCAACGTATGCGCATGAAAATGACAGCCATATAAATAAAATCTTGACATAAGCGCCATCTCTTAGTGGCATCCCGTAAAGTTGTACTTCAAATTGTTTAAAGTCTTCACACAACAATCACAGATGCTTAAATAATGACAACAAGCCTTTGTATGACATTTTAAATTACTATTCGGTAGGCAGTTTCTCCCCCTTGGCAATAAAAGCGTTGTAACTTATACCGAAGTTATTACAGCTCTACGGAATCTGTAGTGCGATTATAGTATTTTCGTCGATACTAAAAAAGTCTCAACTTAGTCCAAACTCACTTGTTACAATCGTTCTCGTGTTACTATCGAATTTCAATAGTACGTCAAACGGCTCGGAATCGTCAAAGCGTATTCTCGTAAACAAACAAAACTAAAATTACTCTTCTCAAACAGACGGTATTCTGGTAATTTTTTAACTCGACTAAACTCAAGCTAAACCAAAACGTAATCGTGATCGAGCAAAAATACGAAAATTGCACTACTGGTTACTCCGTATTTGACGTACGACTGACAACTTAAGCTGAGCTTTGGCACAGTGAGGGAATAAATGAAACCGCGTTTACTGGTAAAGCCGTATGTGATAAGAGACAGTTTGAGTATGAAACGTGTATCGAATGAACGTGGGTTTTTCTCAGAGTCAACACTTGATAGGAGCATATAGGATCCTCTGGAACACAAGTTTCCTGTTTTTTGTAAACTCAAATGGGCCATTTCAGGACCCCCCAGCACAGCACTCCAAGAAAGAAGTGACAAGATATGTCTTCTGATAAGATATGTCGATTAAGAAAGTCGGATCTACAAAACAGAACATGTTCAGGAGAGAAGATAGTTTTGGATATTAAAAACTAAACTACTTGTGGTACATACTTCAAATTTACAACAGCTTATAATCTTTGGCACTTATGGGTATGGGGTTATATACGTGATGTAATTATACGTATAAGTTTATAGATCTTAATATCGCCAATCTAACGGTGTAGAAAAGTACACTATTGCACATTCCTAAAATTGCACTACCGACATTTTTAATTGGGACCATCGATGTCTGTCTATCGCGCTACTAAGCAAAGTCACACGATGTGTGACATAACAGCCAATCACAGCGCGTATTTATTCTATGTCGTGTCTTTCATGAGGAGCGTGTTACCAGCAGGTATTATGGACTCGAAGAGCTTGTCGTTAAAAGATGTGTGTACATCTATAGAGTACTTAAAATAACAATACATCAACTGGAATCAGTCCCTGCGCTCAAATCACTGGGATCAAAACTTTCGGACATTCGAAATTTCGATATAATTTTGTAGAACAAGGACTCGTCAAACGGTGGCCAGCTATAGTTTGTGCGCAACTTGAGCCTCTTTGTATGGAGGTTCGTCCTTGAATCGTACAATAACTTCTTCTTTGGCGTAACTACATGCTCCGATTCGCAAGTATCATATTCAGTTCTCGATACAAACGCTGTGGCAGTAACGAAACTGTCGTTTACAGATTCTGTCAATACATTGGACTGTTGTTCAACGAGCGGATTGTCTTTATTGAAATCTATTGTGTAAAAACTCGGCAACTCTTTCTGTTTTCTAATTGAGTTGTGTGGTTGATCAATTTGTCGCGCGGATTCATCAAACGACAACCAATATTTTATTCCGCCCCTGTGTTCCGTTTGAGACATAGATATAACAGGCGCGTGTTTTGTAAAAGGGCTACTGTTATCTACCTTTTCGTATAAATCGCTTAAATTAGCAACCTTTATTGGAGATTCTTCGCAAACTGCAAACGTAGTAGCGTCTTCTAAAGGAGAAGAACGGTCTATTATAGCAGTTTCTTCACAAAACGCCACGTTGAAATCGTTAGTTAGAACATACGATTCGTTTAAGTTCTCGCCGGATAAGTAAGTAAATTCGTCGTTACAACGATCGAAATAAAGCTCTTTAAGTTCATCTTCGTCAAAAGTTCTGTTTAGTTTGTCTTCGCTACATCCTTCATCGGAATGGTAACTCACCTCATCATGGTCTGTTACAAAACCATTTGACACCACATCATTGACATTATCCTCAGCAAATACTTTAGAAGTGTCATGTTTTAGACCTTTTTGGCGCAGACTCGTATCATCGTCACAATAGATTTTTTCGTTAGATGTGAACTGTTTATTATTGAACAAAGTATTAATTAAATCTTCATCGTAATCGCAGTTCAACGCAAAGAACTCTTCAATATTACAAACGTACTCAGCGTCTACAATTTCGTTGGATTCATCATCAGACAGTTCTGGATCTTCCCAAAGACACTTCGATGTAAATATAATATCTTCAACGTCAGCAACTGTAACAACAGTTTTCTTCTTGTTTGACTTTCCTATTTTTTTAGCGCTTGAGAAATAAACCGTATTGAGAATGTAATAAAGTACAGATTCTATAACCTTGTGTGCGAGTGATGTGGCATTTAAGTCAGTACTGTCAGTCGATACTGTATCATTCAGTCGTATCACTCCACATTTTTCATCAATGTCTTCTATCATTTTAGTGATTGAAAATTCACAAATGTCTAATTCCTTTGCGCTTTCAACGCTTTGTGATATATCCTGACTTTCAGTGGCGTCAACAGTGTCAGGAATTGCCTCGTCTATGATTCGAAATTCCTCCGCATCATCTGCTATTATAATGTCAAGTTTTACAGATTTTGTATCATCACCTTGCATTTGTAGTTTAACATTAATTTCAGTGTCAATCCTTTCAGACTCTCTTTTATCTTCAACTATTTCCTTGGCTGATTCCACCGTGTTGACTACAGCTTTCTTTTGAATAACTTTTTTGGATAGTTCATCTTCATCAACAACTTGAGCGACCACCGCTCTGTGAATTACATCTTCAACTGAACCAACTTGTTTACATTCTTCCTTAGTATCAAGTTTTGCACTTAGTAAATTTAAAATAGCGCCGATTGCATCGGAAACAGCTTCGTACCGCTCAAACTCTAAAGTCGAGTCGAAACTTGTCAGTTCTATTGAACTGGTCCTACTTTGTTCAGTGTTTGTTTTATGTGTGATAGAATCTCTACTAACATCAGTCACTAGTTTAATGTCTGTAGATTCTTTTGCCTCACATACTTCGGTTATCATATCCGTATTAGTACAATCATTTACTGTATTTTCACTTATATTTTCTGTTTCTAGTGATAATTTACTCTCCGCACTAGAGTTGGAGCTTTTAGACTCTTCTAATATCGTATCCAAAACCGGTGCAGTTTTTTGATGTTGCATTTTCCCAGGCGATACTTGCGGACTCTTCAGTCCATAGTCATCGCAGTAGAAATTCAATGGTACCGAGTAGTCTCTAATGTCTTTTTCTACCAACTCTTTCAACGGACTTTCTAATACAACACTATCAATTTCCAGTTCATCACTGAAGTTCAGATAGTCGCCCTGTATATTATCAATAGACACATTTGGCAAATCTACTCTTTCCTCGTTGTGCTCATATTCACTAACTGTCACTACAGATTTTTTATCGATAACATTTTTGAGCTCTTGTACGACATGTGAATAAGTTTTAATTTTAGTCAAGTCGATTACTTCCCTGTCTTTTGTCATTGATTCCATAACTATACCGGGGACAATTTCATCACCTTTATCAGTTGATACCTGCTCATAATCTGTCTCACTTGTGTAAAGATGTTTCTGTACATTTTCATGAAGTAACTCGCATGCTTTGACGAGGTCATTGTAATCACAATCTTGCATGTGAAGTTTATCATTAATTTCGGTACCAACCCTTTCAGATTGTTCTTTTTCTTGAGATATTTCTATCATTCCCTTAGTGGTTAAAGCCTTTGGTTTAATATATTTTTTAGATACATCCTCGTCATGAATAACTCCAGCTACCGCGGGTCTTTGAATCACATCTTCAAGTGACCCAACCAGTGTACTTTCTTCGGTAGATTCAACTACAGTATTTTTGCCAGAAGAAAAACTGCTTCCAATCATGCCAATGTAATACTCTTCATCGTATTCCTGAATGCCGGCAATTTCGTCACTGTCATTTATTGCACTGCCAACTTTATACACCGGTACGACGTTTTCCTTAACTTTCACAGTATGAAATGGTATAGAATTTTGCTCAGATTCCAAACACTTTTGATGAATATTATTGACGGATTTGTAGAGGTAATTGTTACCTTGTTTCCTATCTATAAGAGAGGAATAAGATACATTAGCGTGACCGCACGCTTTACATTTCGGTAGGTGAAAATGTCGAGGTTTCGGATCATCGATAAACGAATTTATGAAACCCGAATGCGAACGAGTTCTAAACCTACTTTTATCCTTCTGCCGGGTAACTGACCGTGTTCTGTGAAAATAATCGCTACTTATATGAGTATCCCAATCGAGAGACGGTATCGAATACAAGCTAGATACATTACTACCGCCACCTTTATTATAAACGTCAACAGATTTAACATCAGAATAGTACAATGCCGTTTTGCACTTTGGCACATCGTATTTTTTTAACAAGTCGTCAAAACTCAAGCATCTGTGATAGTTGTGCAGTGTTCTCTTGTTGATATGACTGAGGGACGTGTCTTGTTTGACAGGAATCTTGGTCAGATGTTGAACGTTGCTGTTAGTACCTGATGGTGCAATGTGGGGTGCGTGTTATGGAGAATTTACACCAATCCAAACCATATGACATCTAGATAAAAAATTGATATTCCCGAGGGAAAACAAAAATATTTCTTTACACCGCAATATAACCGAAGTCCACGCGGGCGAAGCCGCTGGCAGAAAGCTAGTACGTATATAATAAACCTATGTATAAATGAACACATGATATACAAATATATATAGATATTATAATAATCTAAAGCGCCTTCCATTCCCTTACTATCCTTATCCTTACTAATATTATAAATCGGAAAGTGAGTTTTTTTGTTTGTTTGTTCCGCTTTCATGCCGTAACTACTGAACCGATTGCTTTGAAATGTTGCATACGTAAAGTTAGAAATCCGGTAATTTTTATCCCGAAAAAATTATATTCCCGAGGGAAACTCAGATTTTCTGGAGTTTTTAACGTTGTATAAATAAAGATGACGTAACGGTTTAGGTGACGGTGAAAAAGACGGTACCACGACAATACAACTTTTAATACTACTAACCACAAGTAGATGAGTACAAAATGTTACACAAAAACACTTTTCAGCGACATGAACAGTGACGAAAAATCCCCCGGTGTCTTCAGTACCACTGATCTGGTACCGCTAACGGTACTGGTGACACCACTACGTGTCTTTAGTACCATTAAAAAATATTCTAAAATCATTTTTTAAAGAAACGCGCACTGACATTATATTATTAGTTTAAACCGGGTGTTACGGAGCGAAATTAACCAAAGACAAGAATTCAGCTTATATTTGTTATACGCCCGACGTTTCGACACAGTTACATGTGTCGTGGTCCCGAGCTGACTACACGAAAAAAGATTCTAGTTCAAAGTTTGTCTTTACTCTTTTATTCATTGTTATTTTTGTCAACATTACGATCGAATTTAGATAATTTGCGTCCTAATTTTTTTGTGTAAATAAATGAACAAAAACAGTATAAATTAGTATCTTGTTTCAGTGGTACTAAAGACACATATAGTAGTGTCACGAGTACCGTGGATGGTACTAATGATACCAGGGGACAATATCGAAAGACAATTACACTGATGTAATCAAGCTGACTGTAGGTACTTCCTCAACAGCTTTTTGACGAACAAAACAATTATTTATTCTAATTTAATCTCCTTTGGCACAATTATATTTTTCTAAAATCTTATGTAGAGGACTCATACAGTTATTCGCATTTCATACACATTTATAAGGTAGGTATATAAGAGACTAGCGGACGCCCCGCGATTTCATTCGCGTAGTTTTGAAGTACCTGCATCCCAAATTTAAATCGTCTAACTTGAGCCGTTTAGATTTTTCATACATATCTTTTGACTTTTGTTATTCTAATTACCGACTCCATCATCATACGTAAAAAGTACAATGTGAAATTATTGTTTAATGTTTAAATAGATATGTGTCCTACAGTGTTACATATCTTATATGATTATTCTGTGATAACTTCTCTGAAATCTTCAGATTCCAATAAGGTTCAAAGTATGTGTCGATCAAGTGACGGCCGGCATGGACTAGTGGTCAGGACATCTGCCTCTAGGACGACTGTCGCGGATTCGATTCCCGCCACGGACATAATGCTTTAGTGATGAGCTAAGGCATTTGTTGTGTCCGTCTGGGTGTTTTATTTATCTATGTATGTATTTAAAAGTATTTATGCAAGTGTATCAGTCTCTGGCACCCATAGTACAGGGTATCCTAGTTTCGGGTCAGGTGACCGTGTGTGAAAATGTCCCGGCAATTTATTTAAGTGGGAATATACTAGCCTTTGTTTTATTAAGGGTTAACTCACAGAGAGCGCTACGGCCGCCTGGACCGCACTATCCTCTGGAGAGTTCCCTCGGTCGCCTCACACAGGCCTCGCCACGGGACAAGTTGTTATTATAGAATTATGTGCAATAATTATTGATTCAATGGCACTTCAACAGTACGAAAGGCGAATAAAACTGTATGATAGTTCAGAACATGCTATAAGGCGCGACAAATCGTCGGTGATATTCTGAAACTGCGGTACTAACAGTGTTTAAAACTGCGTAAGGTAGGTGCAGTGAATTTTACAGAAACGCGGAAAAACCCCTAAGTTCATCCTCTTTTAGCATGTGTGTAAAAATTTACAATAAGCTACCCAGTTACATACAGAAAGAAGACAATATTAAAAATTTCAAAAAAATATTAAGAAAGTTCCTGATAAAAAATTGTTTTTATAATTTAAAAGAACTTAATGAGTTTTCAGAAAGCACTTCTGTATAATATGCCAGTCTGTCTTCAGCAGCTTACTGTTGCTTATTTAAATGTTCATCATCATCATCATCATCATCAGCCCATACTTGTCCACTGCTGGACATAGGCCTCTCCAATTGCACGCCACTGTGATCTGTTTTCGGCTTCTCGTATCCAGCTTCTGCCAGCCATCTTGCATCATCATCAGTCCACCTTGCCTGAGGGCGTCCTACACTCCGTTTGCCGAGACGCGGTCTCCACTCGAGAACTCGTTTTCCCCAACGGTCATCGGTTCTACGGCAAATATGGCCGGCCCACATATTTAAATGTTATTGTCTTTATTGTTTGTTACCTTTATTAGAGTTGATTACCATAATATATTCCTATACTTAGACACAAGTAATTATTAAGTGTTACAACTATATTTTGCAGTGCCCTAACAGGGTTTCATAATGAGACTTTAAACTTTGTAACACCCTATGTACTCATGAACGCAATAAAGTATTTGTATCTGTATTTGAAAACATAATATTTACTAAACCCACATGACTTTCTATTGTTCAAATTTTTAAATTGACAAATTATAATATATTTCCTGATATTGTAGGTATTAGTTACGTTAAATATGTATTAATTAATTAGTAAATCTCGATTTTGCTAGTTTTGTAAATACGCGGTTTTAAACACTGTTCCGCGGTTTCAGAATATCACCGACGAAATTTCACCAGTAATAATAATAATAATAACTTTATTTCATAAAATGTGGTTCAAATATATACACGTAATGTGCGAAAGGGTGTTTAAATGCGAATAAATCAACAAAATGGCCGACAAACATTGGTACCTAACACCCGCGTGTACCTCTAACGACGGTCCTCTGTACAGCGATCTCCCTAGCGCTGACAATCTGCGCGGTGACAGGCGCGAGGGCCCGCCGCGTGACAGGCGATGTCACGGGCGATATGACAGCGGAAGTAGTGTAAGACGAGGCGGCAGACTCGAGGAACACCTCGTCGTCGGACAATAGGTCCGGATCTGTGTTTTGTTGCGCCAATTTTTTTTTATACAGATGGCGCTTTTTTAGGTTGGGACGGTAGGTAGATGCGAGGCGAGATGACATCCGATATATGTATGGTATTGACGAAATGTGTCGTTCAACAGCTACTCCCGTTTGTTTGTGTTGTTGGGACGTGATAGATAACCCCGCTTGTTTGTGTTGTTGGGACGTGATAGATAACCCCGCTTGTTTGTGTTGTTGGGACTTTTTTTTTATACAGATGGCGCTTTTTTCGGTTGGGACGGTAGATGCGAGGCGAGATGACATCCGATACATGTATGGTATTGATGAAATGTGTCGTTCGATAGACACCCCCGGTTGTTTGTGTTGTTGGCACGTTTTTGTTTTATAGAGATGGCGCGTTTTTCGGTTGGGACGGTAGATACGAGGCGAGATGACATCCTATTCCCATCCTAATATATGTATGGTATTGATGAATGTGTCGTTCGATAGATACCCCCGCTTGTTTGTGTTGTTGGCACGTTATTTTTTTTGTACAGATGGCGCTTTTTTCGGTTGGGACGGTAGGTAGATGCGAGGTGAGATGACCTCCTATTCCCATCCTAATATATGTATGGTATTGATGAATGTGTCGTTCGATAGATACCCCCGCTTATTTGTGTTGTTGGCACGTTTTTTTTTGTACAGATGGCGCTTTTTTCGGTTGGGACGGTAGATGCGAGGCGAGATGACATCCTATTCCCATCCTAATATATGTATGGTATTGATGAATGTGTCGTTCGATAGATACCCCCGTTTGTTTGTGTTGTTGGGACGTTTTTTTTTATACAGATGGCGCTTTTTTCGGTTGGGACGGTAGATGCGAGGCGAGATGACATCCGATATATGTATGGTATTGATGAAATGTGTCGTTCGATAGATACCCCCGGTTGTTTGTGTTGTTGGCACGTTTTTTTTAATACAGATGGCGCTTTTTTTTTGTATTTCTTCAGTTGGATGATAGATGGCGTTAATGTGATTTATGAGTAGTGGTTTGTGTCGCACGGTAGATGGCGTTTGGAAGAAAGATTTTAATATCTATTTTTTAATGAAACGCGCACAGACATCTCAATTGAAAAAAATATTCGCCTACATCACGCCTATATACCCGGTGAACAATATTTAATATATTGTGTATGATTGCTTACGTCCTCTTTAGAATAAATTACAAGGTGTATATTTGCTATTATATACAGCAATATAGGGATCAAGTACATTTTAGAAGATTGCAATCAAGAATACATATATCCAACCAGAAGATTAGACTTGATTAATAATAATTCATAAAAGTGTTCTTGATCCCCAGACACTTTTGATGTGTGTATTATACATATAAACCTTTCTCGAGAACCATTATGTCTATTAAATAAATACCGCATGAAAATCCGTTGCGCAGTTTTAAAGATCTGAACAATACATAGGGGACAGACAGCGGGAGGCGACTTTGTTTTATACTATGTATTAATTATTCATTGTTACTATTATTTTAGATACTTAGAAATACTTGGACACATCTTGGGTCACTTCTGGCACTGGCTGAAAATCAGTGTTGTGGGTGCAAACCCCAGCATAATGCTGAGCCAGTTGCCTTTTTGCAGTCAACATTTTTTTTTCATTTAATAAGTTTTTATTTCTGTGTTTTGTAGTGTATATCGTTGTTTTTTATTTTTATGTTGATTTCTGTGTTTATCTTTGTTTCTATTTTTTTTATGTTAATTTCTTTCTTTTAAAATTTGGTTATGTTTGTTTTTCTTTTCTTATTGATTACCTGTGTTTATTCTTTCTTGTTTTTGGTGCAAATAAACTTCTCTCTCTCTCTCTCTCAAGAAATAGTCGACACGATATCATTTTGTTAGATGTTCTGCCAAACGCGGACAGATGGCGTTAGTTGCGAATAGATGATCATGATTTTTGATGACGACGTTCGAAAATATGAAATGGTAGGAACATTACCCATACAACCAATATACACCGCATGACAGAGAAACTGTTTTGGAAATACATATGCTAGTTCAAGCATAATGTGGGTGAATTACAAATGAGCCAATTATCGGTTTGGCCACGCCCATTCCCGACTTCAGTTAGTTGCCAGAATGTAGGTTTTGATGTAAATTGCAGATCATTAGATGTTTATTAGTTGTATGGTTCATTTATGGGAATAATAATCAGGAAATATAAAGTATAAAGAAGGTGAAATCTTAAGGCCGTAAACATAGTAATAGATTAAGAAATCAATAGGTACATACATGCAAAGTAAATAATAGACCAAAATGCAACCAAAATTGTTAAAGAGGGATAAATTAAACTTGTTTTATATAATAAATACTATAATAAAAGTGCGAATTAATTGTTATACTTCGAGGTAATATACATTAACCTTGTTGTTAAATTAAACAAAAAAAAACACAAGAGATTTATTTTTAAATACTGGCCAAGTGTATTATATCGTGCAGTTGCCATTCAAATTTGAATAAACATACCTAATTAATAATGTCACGGCATACGAAATTAGTCTTTATTCCAACGTGCTAAGTACTAGAATAATGTACAGGAATCCGATAATAAAACTTGTTTCGTAGGGCGTCACATAATATTAGATCAAACATAACTAGACTTGCAATACAAATCTGACGTTTCAAATAAAACGAGACCAAAAAATATGAAATACTTTTTTTTAGAGCTAAAAATGTTCTTGATCCCTAGACACTTTTGATGTGTATAGAAGGTAATACGTGCATTGCAAATCTAGTAGTGTTTTGGTCTTGATAATTTATTTTTTCAGTGTTGAATATCCCATGACGTTTATTTGACATACAGAGTGTTAATTGACCCCGAGCAATGGTCTCAGAAACGTTGTTGGGCTCGTGTCAATACGAACAACTTTTACTATGGCGACGATGCGGGGAAATTTAAATAATGTATAATTAAAAACACAAGAGTAATAATAAATTATAAGTAAAAGTTGTTCATATTTACGAGCCCAACAACGTTTCTAAGACCATTGCTCGGGTTCCTCTTACCAATACCTGTCGGCACTAGTCACTTAAATAAATTTAACTCAACTCAAATAGAGATCAATTGGATCAGTCATAGAGGAAAATAACTTTAAAAATTCCTCGTTACAAGATTCTCAAATATAAACAAAATATAAAATATTTTTTGGCCCTTATTGGGGTATTTCCGATCTCTCACCCTAGAGTTTTCACCCTAGGGTGAAAACTAGGAAACGTATGTCCGAGAATTCACACCAAGCTGGGTAAATAACAGGAATCTTGATCTAAACTCACGTCCTATTCACCACCCCGATAATGTACAGTTGACTACCAGCACACTTGAAAGTATGTATGCACGTTTCCCAGTTTTCACCCTAGGGTGAAACATATGTCCGAGAATTTACATCAAGCTGGGTAAATAACAGGAATCTTGATCCTATACTCACGTCCTATTCACCAACCCGATAATGTACAGTTGACTACCAACACACTTGAAAGTATGTATGCATGTTTCCCAGTTTTCACCCTAGGGTGAAAACTCTAGGGTGAGAGATCGGAAATACCCCCTTATCTGAGGTCTGTGAAATAAACGTCACGGGAAATCAGTCCTTAACGCATAGCACAAAAGTGTCATACCTCTAGTGCGCTCCGCGTGCGTCCTCTCCGCGTGCAAAAAGTCCGTTGTATCTAATAACGGCAAAATATCATTGTACAATGCATGCTTTTAACACACAAAAAAAAACCTAAAATAAAAATAAATACTGGCACGCAAAAAAAACTACTCCTTAAGAAAATCGTGCAAAAAAAAAAAAAACGCCTCTTCATGCTAAAACCGTGCCAAATATATTTATAAAAAAAAACCATAACTTTCAATCCATCTAAATAAATCCACTACCTATAGGTATTATAAGGTTAAAATATTCAAACACTCAAGAGTGGGGTCACAATCCCACTAACTCTACCTTATTTCCCGAAATCCACCATTGGGATGTCAATGTTATTCCCGAAATACACCTTGCATACATCGGCGACGCTGGCGATCTAGCTTATCCCAAAAATCCACTGAGGGTGGATTTAGATGTTAACTCTTTCCCGGACAGTCAAGTGACAGACCCGGGTGAAGTTTATTATAAAATCTAGCTTTTAATTGTAAAGCTAGATTTGGTGGATGTATTGTTTACTGTTGAAATAGGCAAGTGTGTCCCTTATGTGATATCTTCTCTGAAATCTTCAGATAATTCCAGTGAAGACATTCAATAAGGTTCAAAGTATGTGTTGGTCAAGTGGCAATATAATAGCCTTTGTTTGATTAAAGTTTAAAGAGAGTTTGTACTTACCATCGCTGAGCACGACCTCTGGCTGACTTCTGACTGGCGCTTGCTTTGTCTCTATTCTCAGCACGCGGTGTTCTGCAATTAATCGTCACCGTATGAAACAATGGCGGCGTGCAATTGGAGAGGCCTATATCCAGCAGTGGACAAATATGGGCTGATGATGATGATGATGTAAAAAGATAAGATAAACTTATGGTCACTTATGGAAGTGGGTACAGTTAGAACAAAAGTGACTTGAGTACAACAGTACAAACACAACAAAAGTATCTAGAAATAACTCTATTATCGGGTAACCAAAATACTAAGGTAATAGTGTAATAGTGTATTTTTGCCTACATGGTGTGCACGCCACTGGTAGGCTCTATGTATCATCGTGAGGTATGTATGTATCTGACGGGCCCGTTGGTGTAGTGGTCAGCATGTCTGCCTCTGCGCCATAGGGCCGTGGGTTCGATTCCCACCGCTGACAGGTATTTAGGTGATGAGCTTTTAAGTACTTGTTGGATGTGTCTGGATGTTTTATTCATATAAGTATGTATTTAAAAGAAAAAAAGTATTTAAGTAAGTATATTTCGTTGTCTGATTTCCATAACACAAGTGCTTTAGCTACTTAACATGGGATGAAGGCAATGTGTGTGTTGTTGTAAAATATTTATTTATATTTATATTTATATCTCTGTCCAATAATGAATGATAAGAGAAATGTACAACCATCTCTAGATCATCTCCGTGTTCGGCCGGCGACGTGATC
>SJJU01016692.1:0-14580 GCA_012932125.1 Conopomorpha cramerella
GGCCAGTTCTACGAGAACACAGTGGTGGTGCAGTACGACAAAGACCTCCTCGAGGTGTGGGACGAGGCCAAGAGGCTTCGCTGCGAATGGTTCAACGATTATGAGAAGACAGCGTCCAAGCCACCTATGGTGATCGCGGATTTGGACGTTGTGCAACTCGATTTCAGAGGTGAGTTTCAAACGAACAGCTTTTTATTGCAAATGAGGCTGATATTCATAAAGCGTTCTATGGAGATGACTTAGACTTTTAACTGCGTTTCTACTTTTCATTTACAAAGAAACTATTAAAGTTCTTAAATAACGTTTGGTCTCTTGTTCTCTGACAAGCTTTTCGACTTTCAAGATACTCAACATGTTACATGATGTAAAATAATACTCAGGTCTAGAATATAGTACTTTATTATTAGACAGCAAGGAAATATTGTTTCTTGGACGCTGAACGGTTTTAATACAAGTATAGAGTGTTCGAGTGCAGTTAAATTAGCCTTTAGAATTAAAAACCTCGATTATCGAACCTTATTTGATTTCAAATAATCGTGTGACCTGAGGACTATGGTTATCTCTCCAATTGGACGAAATTACATATAAATGCCAACTTTTGTGAATATCGGTAGCCTTGGTGAAGAGTTCATTGGAAACAAACATCATGACACTGGATTTTTGTATATTAAGATGTTAAATATAGCAACCAAAAGCAGTAGTTGCAAATGTTACAAAATATACAAGAATCAGTATGCTCACAAACTCAAGTACTTATTTCTCAACCGTCTATCCCCACTAGGTGACAACGTGGATTGCTGGATGGAGATCCAAGCTGGCAAGGGACCTTGGGCTCCCCCAGTCTCCGGCATCGTGCCTCTGGGCTCCACGCTCACGCTTGTGGTAGCCATCAATGATTATAAGGGTAAGTGTTTAATAACCATATTATCGCTGCTTAAAATCATCATCAGGTGGTCAAACGCTTGTACTTATTGTTTGAAAAAAAAAGTCACCTATCTAACGATTGCTAGGAAGTTACGATTTGAGATAATTTTATCATAGCAACCAAAAGGAAATGCGTCGGTAGTTTGGACATAATTTTTTATTATACCCTTCACGCCTTTTAATCCCAATACGGGGTAGGCAGAGGCACTTGCTATAGCAAATGCAAAATTATCGAAACGTAGCCATAATTAAATGAAGACTTGATGACCTCTTGATTAGTTGGACCATTATGTATGCTCATGTACAAGTAATAAGCAAAAGCATTATTTTAAAAGCAATAATTATTGTCAATAAATATTACCGGGTCCTTCGGCCAAGTTGCTTTTTTACTGTCATAGTTATTCTAGTCTAGCCTACTCATTTAGTTTATTTCTGTGTAATGCAAACAAATATAGCTCATTGGCTTTTAGAATGTACTTGACAGCTTATTGTTTTGTACTTCTTTCCGTCTTTGATGATAAAAAATTTGTGAGGTACAAAATTAATTGTTGTTCCTGAAATATGTACATTGATTTTTAATACCAAGCAATGCATGGAACTTAACATAGGCACACAATCGAGATTTGCATCTTTTTGTATATATTAATGGACATTAATACGATAAATGTTTCTTGCTTTTCAAATATTCAGCGGCTCAAGTGATATTTCTTTTTTACGAAGTAGCGTACTCTTGAAAACTATAACTTAGGTAGGGAACTAATATTTATTTCATATGAATATCACAGGACATTTTCACACATGGTCAAACTTACAATAAAAATTGGGCTGGGGTGGTTGGTGACACATGAATTCTATTCGCCGTCACCACACAGCTTGTTATTATAATCAGACGAAGCATAAAACTTGGACTAGTAGTAGTAGACTACTACTACTAATACTCAAAGTTTTAGTAGTCCTTGGACCCTCTTGAGCGAATACTTACTGCGTAGGTGTGTCAATTTATGGTCTTAGGAAGTGGTCCCAACACATCCGCGGCTCTTACAACCTCAAGTTATCTGAAATGGGCACTAAGTTACGAACCTCGTGAACGCCCCGTGGTGTGAATAAGCGATATTATTATTAGACACCTCAGTGAGAAAGTAGCTAATTTAACTAATAAACTATTTCTAAACTGGTTTTATGTGTGACTAGTATTATGAGGAAACTACGAGTATTTACCTGGCCCGTTGATGGGGATTATTTAGTGTTAAAATGCGCTGGCATCAAAGTTATATTACCAAGTACATAGCTTAACCCAGCAAACATTGGTTTACCAATATACATTATTAGCATTGTTTCTCTCCTATTCTATGCTTGTATAACAAACATAAACCTACTCCAAGAATCACTATCTACTAAAGAAAACAACATAAAAATCTGTTGCGTAGTTTTAAAGTTCTAAGCATACATAGGGACAGACAGCGGAATGCGACTTGTCTTTATAGGTACCGATAAAAACTCTATCAGCTTCTTTTTGTGAAAAGTGCGATTTTTTTCGGAGGCTATTTTCCTGCTAAAACAGTGTCAGCAGGAAAACGGTAATTTCGATTCTGTCTCTATGCATTTTTGTATTATTTCAAACATTAGTATGGAATACGAAAAAATATGTAGCTATTAAAATATACTAACTCGGCGTATGCAGTTGTGAGTTCTGTTCAAACACAGTACTTTAATACTTATATACAAATATCGTCAAATACGTATTTTTTTTTAAACCGAATGATCCATAAAGATGGACGTTAATGATAGAAGTTTGAAATAATACACATTTAAAAACTAAGATATAATCAAGGAATCTCCTATATTTGTCGGAATGCACTGCATATGTCCAAATAGTTTATATTTTATGATACCTTTTTACATAAATTTATGAGAATTGCGTAGGCTCGGATCTGCAGGCAATTTGTGGAAATGATGACTTAAGATAAGTAAGTTTATGATTTCTAAAATAAAAGTTAATATTATGATGTTTATTAATTGTCTACTTAAATATAAATGAGTCAAGCATCTTACTCCATTCGACAGAGAAAGTGATCATTAACTAAAACCCACATTTCACCATATTGGACCCAATAACATACCATCATAAAGGTACTTAAAAGAATTTTCGTATGTAGGTGTTTATCGACGTGTTCGATCTTTACCGTAAGATCGCGGTTGTGTTGATTCAAGGTATGAATGAGTGAAACACTTCCGGCATTTTCAAAAAGGGCGGGGACATCAATATTTTCATAGTTAAACTAGGTAGGCATCGTTCACTAATTACACATTATTTCATATTATTTCACTTACATTAATTCTCTAACATAGTATAAAACAATATTTTAAACTGTATTCGCTGACCCGGAAAACGTTGTTTTGGCTATATACGTTATTAGCAATGTTTCTTATAATAATATAATAGAGGTATAATTAGTAAGTTTGTATGTAGGTATAAAATCTGCATATTATTGTAGAGAAACACTGATATTTCTAATGTATTGCCCCCGTGCGTAGCAGGGGCGGATCGGTGGTTATGAAAGAAATTCGATTCAATCACGTCTGTGCCTTCTAGAATTGCACCAAAGATTTCGTTTTTCCGAACCACAGTTCTAAAGTGCACACTACTCATTTTATATGCTTTATGCGACTCGAATGGCAAATGTTTAAGAGACAAACGCACCTCATCCGCATTAACACATGAGTATTGATCTTTCAGAATATTGATTAGACATGTTAAGTTTTAAGGTCGTCAGACTTGTAAGAAAGCAACACCTGGTTATTGTTAGAACGGTATAAACAGGTGATGCATGTCGCAGAGATGAACATGCTAGGATGAATGTGCGGCGTAACGCTTAATGAACTTCCACATCCGTGGCAGCTTTCGTTTCCGCTACATTACAGACAAACTGCAGGAAAGCCGCTTACGTTGGCTTGGTACGTCCTATGTAGGCTCGATAATTACTTGGGAAACAGATAATTTTCCCTGGAGCCAGGAAGAGTGGACAGCTCTAAAAATGCTGAATGTGAGTTGCATGCGAACGGCCTCACGAAAAGTGATGCCGAGGGCCATGGTCCGCAGTTGAAAAACAGGAGCAGGGAATGGACTCTGGTCCTTCTTCTTCGTTACGTCAGGTATCAAGAATTTGATAACCAAGTCTGCAGTGGAAATAGATCAATGTTCATATAATGTTTTCATAAATTATTGAAACACCACTTACTAAGCTGAGCACCAGTCGAACCTTTTCTAATGACAAGCCATACCTTAACATAACACATCTCAACAAACAATCGTTTACACTAAAAGGGTAATAATGTGTGAACTAAGTTTAACGGGACTCAGTCGTCGGTAAAAAAGCAAGGCTGCGTCAAAGTGGTATGTGCTTAACGGAGATACGAGGTCGCGGCCATTGTGAGAGTAACGTTCTCGAATTGTTACTTGAGCTCAAAATGTTCATATTTACTTGGGCACATAGCTCAACCTCTAATTCTTCCGGCTAACTGAGTGTGATCTTCGTCATAGATACGTGTATGGGCAGGGTAGGATGGCTGCGGTGCGTGGACCTGCATTTTGAGTGTAGAGAGAGAACTTTTCAACATGTACCTGGTGCTGGTCCGATACGCAAAAGGCTCATACTAGACAGAATATACATTCTAACACTGCAACCGAAGAATTATTCAAGATTCTAAAGGTGTGATTGGGATATCTAGTCCTAAAATTATATACTCCTGAAATTGAACATGAAATTAGTCCATCCCAGCCACAACTGTAAGACCAGATGTGACCTCATAAACAGTCATGATCTCAAAAGTGCCACCTCACTAGTGTTTTTAAGCAAGTTTATGACAACCTAAACTAACCGTCAGTAATCGTCTTCGTCCATTTCAAACAGCAAGCTTTTTGTGACAAATTAATTACTAAGAATGCCAACGAAACTAAGATTGTAGTAAGTAGTAAGTTAGTAAAACAGAATATGAGTTATTGTTGATTAAAAAAAAAACTTTACGATTTCTGTTTTCCGGCGAAATGCGTATGTCATCAATTCCTAAGTTCCACAGGGATTTGCTTTTTGAAATATACTGTAAATGGCTATAAATAAACTAGATTCTAGACAATCCATTTTGTATGCCCTGCAACGAAGGTGAATTCATACCTCCTATACGATATAATTTGGTTGATCTTCCATTAGGGAATAAGAGCACCGTATTCTGTTAAAATTATGCAGTTTTGAAAATTGACATACCTTACCATTAAAACTAGGTAGGTAACAGTTTTGATATAATACGTCTTCTAGACGTCCCTAGAGAGTTACTTTGTCTGCTATCACTGGGATTAATCTCATGGCACACTGCACTGTTCACCTACAGCTGTACCCAAAACTAGAACCCATACGTTCTTTTTTAAAAAAAGCTCACATTTTCCTGCCAGTAGAATCACGACTGTACCGCATAGCAGTGACAATCAAATTCAAATTCGTTATGGTGTGCGCCGGCGTCGATCCGTGTTGATTACCAACTCGTGCGTTCACTGTCGACATTAGTGTTCGTTAGATATGGTACATTTCACAATCTGTGTCTTACGATTACTCGAAATAACCCTTCTATGTTTTTGATGCTTTATCGTACTTTTTTATTTGCTAATGGTGGAGCTGAGGAAGGTGTTTATACTGTTTTTATAGTCGATCCGACAGTTGACAATTTAGAATTGGAATCATTTTAACGGAATGTGGCGTGAAAATTTCTCAAAACCGACGAGCACGTATGAAAAGATGATTGAATTGGGATGAGGCGTCGGAACCGTGAGATCTACTTTCGTGTCTCTCTGACAAATAAGCGCGAAGTTCACCTAAATGTAATATAATAGTGGACGCCCAGCAATTCCCTTCGCGTAGTTTCATTATTAATTTCTCTTAAAAATACAAATAAGTTTCAGAACCATAGTTTTTATCATATAAACATTTAACCTCCTTTTTACCTTCTTAGGGGACAAATTTTGAAAAAATCTCTCTTATTTTTTCTTCAAATTCTCTAGTAAACAATAAATTTACATCATATATCAAATTAATATCATAAAAAGCAACTAGCGAAATTTCAGCTTTCAAGGCTTTGGACTGGGCGATGATGAGTCAGTGATGTATGAATCAGTCAGGACTTTATAGGCCTATATAGATAACTGTGAAGATATGAGATTTATGTTGCCATCATTTTTATCATTTACTGTGTACTTCAAGCATATCACACCCTTACGCCTGCTGGACGAATGGACTGAACATCTTGTCACTTTTTGACACAGCACTTGCACGACTGTGTTACAACCCAACTTAGAAGAGGTTGCTTGTGCTGGAACTCGTCCCGTTGCATACAGTAATTATTAACTCAAAAATAAAACCACAGAACACAGAAGACGTTGCCGTACCATCACTATACTTATGCAAATACTCTTTACATTTCAGGCGAGTTCGACATGCGCGTCAAATCGTGCGCAGCCTCCGATGGTACCGGTCACGTGATACAGCTGTCCGACGAATACGGCTGTGTGCTGCGACCCAAAATGATATCTAGGTATGTTTATTTGTTTGTTAACATACTTGACCTGTACTCTTAATATACATGTAGACTTGTCTTTCGCGATTACGGTGAAGGGCATTTCTATCTCATAAAGCAAGTGTATGTTATTGGTTGGTGTT
Source organism: Conopomorpha cramerella (assembly GCA_012932125.1). Taxonomy (NCBI): domain Eukaryota; kingdom Metazoa; phylum Arthropoda; class Insecta; order Lepidoptera; family Gracillariidae; genus Conopomorpha; species Conopomorpha cramerella. The sequence goes on from SJJU01016692.1 coordinate 6,630, forward strand.
TTTCTCGAGCAAATCTCTTGGTATTGCTACTCTGACACGGTCAGTAGAATAAGATGGAGTTTCGAGATAGACTTTTGAGTATTGCATACTAAGCTATATGTAGGTATTAGCTCAGCACGGCCTATCACGTTGGGTTCCCTATAAATGGTGAAACGTAGTTCACGAAGTTATCATTGACCTCACGACCCAGACAAGCATGCTCCGTTGTAGACCACCAACACCAGACAGAATGGTGGTGATACGCTTCCGTATTTGCAATTTCAAAAACCCAACTACTTTTTTCTTCAGGTTCCTCAAAGCTAAAGGTGCAGATGAGCGCGCAACGGTAATAACTTACGCATTCTTCCACGCGTTCAAATTCCCCGATGCGCTGAGTGTACACATCCGATGCAAAGTGGAGATCTGCAGGCACGGCTGTCTCGACCATTGCCAATATACGGGAATAGGAGACCAGCATAGGCAAGGCGCTTTGGATCGCAAGGACGACAGGACACATAGAGATCACAATGATATCAAGTAAGTACGGCTCTTCTTTATTGACCACCTTAATCCTCTTGATGTGGCATTAATCGTCACAAAGTATGGTATCTCATCTGGAAAGTCTTCGTAAGATTCGGATTACAAGAGTGTCCAAAATATTTCCTACTACATTAAAATCTCTTATGGTGAAGTAAAACGTGGTCACGAAATTAAAATGTGTAACGATAAAGCACACCATGCAAATGTCGAATCCCCTATGGCGTAATGACACGCCACTGGTAAAGTAACAAATGGTTATACACATGTCCTGGAAAACTTTATAAGATTTTGCTGGGAATGCGAATGGCCACACTTATCACAGTACATTCTCTGACAACCCCTTTCCTTAATGGGTTGGATGAAGCTCGATGCATCCATGGTCTGGTTTAACCTTGACAACAGTCATACTCACCACAATTCTATAAAAATTCCAGCGAGTCATCGGAAGACGACCTCCAGGACACTTCATTCGCGGAATCTCAGCAGTTGCCAATAGAGGAAGTGTTTGGCGACGCTGTGTGGGGTGACGCCGTATCTTCGCCAGCGCCTCTCGCTCGCCGCCCAGCGCCCGTCAGAGAACCTGATGAGGAAGCAGCGATCAGGCAGGACAAGCCTGAAGCTAGCCGTGTTGTTATGGAGAAGGGTGGCGGTGGGGACCGAGTATCCGCTGTTGAGGAGCTGGTTGAAGCGCTTTCCAAGCCTTTCACGGTAAGATCTTATGAGATTTGGTTTCCTAATGATGTCATTGTGACTAAAGTAAACTTACTTTACGTAGGACTCCAAAAAATCTGTTCCTGCCATGTGGGTTAATGCAAAATACTTCACGTTCAGTCACATATCCTGAAATTCTAAAAAAACATCATTACGTAATAATTTCAGGCTAATAATAATTTTGTCTTCAGAGCGACATCACATAATCCAACACATAGATAACAATTCACCAACATTTTCAGGACCGTCCATCCGAGTTGGGCGAGCGTTTCCCTCACGGGCCTCGCAACCTAGGCCCGGACAAGAAGAGCCCCGCTGAGCCCGCGGAGCTGGGTGACGATGTTAGCCCCGCGCACCCCCCGCGCCCCGCTGTCGCCGGTCCCCGCAGTCTGAGAAAGAGACGGAGCGTTAGAGAAGCGAGAGCGGCAGATGTCGGCGTGTCCGGTATATACGAAGTGGTCTCTGAGGCCGATCTCGCTTTCGGACCCTCGAAGGAGAGCGTTACTGTGTTCAGCGGACGGATACGGGAAGAGGTTGGTTACCGTTCTTTCATTATTACACTTATAAAAAAATAAATATTTTTCAACAACACACACATTGCCTTCATCCCATGTTAAGTAGCTAAAGCACTTGTGTTATGGAAATCAGACAACGAAATATAGTTACTTAAATACTTTTTTTTTCTTTTTAAATACATACTTATATAAATAAAACACCCAGACACATCCAACAAGTACTTAAAAGCTCATCACCTAAATACCTGCCAGCGGTGGGAATCGAACCTACGGCCCTATGGAGCAGAGGCAGACATGCTGACAACTACACCAACGGGCCCGTCATGATGATTAGTGTAAAAGTACTCTAATAACTTATGCTCTCCTCCAACACGTGGTGCACCTTGGAGTGGCGTTGGCATACCAAAATAATTAATTTCATTTTAAGCATATCACACTTACGTACTTACAGATGCGCATGCGACAGGTTCACCACCTTTGACGTTCTAAATCATGATGGAATGTATCTAGTTATCAAATAGCCCAACTCTGACGGACATAACTCATGAAAAATACGATACTTCCAGGTGGTGTACGGCGTGTGTCTCGGTGCTGTGAGTTTCGGCGCCCTGTTCGCCTCGGCCGCTGGCCTGGCCGCCGCCGCCGCCCTGGCCGCCGCCGCCATGCTGGCTCGCCTCCGCCGCCGCCTGCCGCCGCCGCCGTCGCACCCCGTGCACCCCGCACACCCCGCACCCGCATCGCACTCTCTCGCCGCCTGGATGGCCCTGCGGTTATTGGGCACGCCGCACCATCACTGCCCTGAACAGTGATTGTTGTCATATTTTTTCCAGTTGTGACGCCATTTTGTTTTCTGTCGTAAATCTTAAAAAAGGAATCATCATCATCATCATCATCAGCCCATACCTGTCCACTGCTGGACATAGGCCTCTCCAAAAAAGGAATAGTACATATTAATTTGAAGGTTTTCATTAGTGTAATACAGTTTTTGCTACGGTGAAAGTATGTCAACACATGGATAACGCTACGATGCCTGAACAGAGATTATTAAGGCTCTTCTGAATATTTCAGTTTGTAACATAGATGGCGTATTCATAGCGCAATATCAATTAAAAACAGTATGAAAATCTTCAAATTTGTAGCTACCTCTCTACTAGAAAAAAGGCTTTAGCTTCACTTCTAAACTGTAATTTATAACCCCATGTTATGTTAGTTTCACTTGTTCGATGACTTTCATGATCTATGACAGACATGCAATGGCAGCTTAACTATTGATTTTGATTATTTCTTCCATAATTTCTTCATACTATACCTACCTATTTAAAAATTTAGATGTTTGCTCTGTTGAACACCAGGTATAGTCAATGAGTATTTTTGTACCATCACCTTCAAATAATTATAGAATTTCATCAAATTGCTTAGGCTCTAAGGCATTTCCCACCACATTAATTATTCAGATGAAAGTATATGTCCTATTAATTATTTGTTCTGAAAGAGCGTTTGTAACTATGTATAACCACTTCTACCTTTTTGCTTTTGTACAGTGTATTATGTAGTTAGAACTAATGTATTTTAGTAGCTAAGCATTTTTTAAATATGAATTACTATCATTCGGTCAGTCATTTTATTCTATTTACGAGTATTTTAAGTATTTGGTGCAACAATATTTTTTAACAGTTTTGGTGCTTAATAGTTTTAATCAGATAGATTTATGAAGTAGTTTTTCAGAATGTTGTAGTTGGTGCTAAGACGTGCTACGGACTAAGTCCAAGAACCTGAAAATATTATTTAAAAAATCATAATTGACATGTGTCAATTTTGTGTTATTTCTTTGCTTTAACTGGCCTGGTGGTGTAAACGGCACCAACAGTAATTGACCAATATGGCTTCCCATTTTGCTTTATACACAGAAACTCTGAAGGAAAAACTACCTTGAGTTCTGTTGCTATCAATTAAAATTGACGGAATTATTGATTGAGTTAATTATGTCAATATTTTTTCGGAATGGATCCTTATGTATGGCTGGGAAGTAAGTTTTATATAGATGTGTCTCCAATGTGCTAAATTGTCACTCAATAAAAATTTTTCTCTTTACATTATTTGAAGAGCCACCAAGGAATAAAATCCGTGACAATCCGTTCTTCTATTGACGGTATTGGGTTCTTGAAAAGGGCAATATTTGAGTGAAGCCATTATGTTAGTTTTTTTCTAATGTAAAAACACTGCTAGGGTTGTCACTATTGAATATTTTATGTGGACTAGTTGGGATTTTTATTTGAATTCGATACTGGCAACCTTTAGCCAAGGTGCTTTATAGTTTCTATGAACTTGTTTAGAATTTCTTTTAAGCAAAGGAGGGAGGCACTTAACATTGATAAGGCTAAATAAAAGTATATTATTTATTTAATAGAAATTCTATTTCACTTACTGTTCCAATATATATTATGTGTTCGATATAGTAAGTACTACCTATTTTATTTAAATTAAAAGTCAAAAAGAGTTTTTTTTACCTATAATTACTTAGATTAGTAATAATGTAGGTAGAACAATATATTTATTATCCCAAAATACTGCATTTTATACAGTGTAATTAGCAAAAATATGCAATTATTCATCTTAATTTGAATAATCCAAATAGCAAAGTTGTATTTAGGTATTATATACTTTGTTATCTGCTTTATTCTTAACGTGGTTGGTCTCTGATTCTTGTTTAACACTAGAATGAAAAAAAAACAAACAAAGAAATATGATTGAAGTTTTGTTAAGAACTTGATTGAAGAGTGTCAGTGGCACATTGACAGATTGATGTTTTTACTGACATATCTTTTAATGCCTCATTATTTTTTAGCATGAAGATCTACGCCGTATCTAAGGACCACGTGTAGTAATTATGTCGTATTTGTTTGTGTTACACATATTAGATAAGTACATACTAAGCTTAAGGTAGTTAAATAAGCCTTGAGAACAGACCATTGACTTATTTATATTTATTGTTTGCATGCCCAAACTTGCATTTATCTTGCATTTATATAGGATAAGTTATTCTTAAGAAACTATTAGGTTGGCCTAGTTTGCTCAAGTTTTGTAAAATAAAAATGTAAACAGTAATAATACGAATTATCTAGTGAAAAACTCAATGTTTTATGCATTTATTGATAATCTTGTATGGCCTTATTTATATGGGTGACTGATAGCGAATATTTTTACTCTGCTAGTAAAGCATTCTTTCTTGACAATTTAACTGAGAGCCTCGCGTGGTGGTACATGGCGCTGGACGCATATTGATTAGATATCAAAATGTTATCTAGCTAATCTCTGGACACTGAAGATTCGGAAACGAGAGACAATTGTAACTTTATTTTCATGTGGGCAAAATATGAGGCAGATGGCCTTGATTTATTAAGGCCGTATTCTGAACCGCTAATCAGTAATGATTGTAACTTGAGTAAAGTTTGTCTCATTAACTAAAAAACTGTTAATATGGGACCAAATTTACTTGATTAGAGATATATAGGTACTTATACCGCGACCACCCGTATGTTAAGCTTTCAGTTAGGTTGTTAACACACCTTTAGGTAGGTAATATTTTATTATTGTTGTTGCAATGATGAAAATCTTGCGAAAGCGTAATTTGTTTATGTAAATTCTTGCATTCCTGTTGTCTTTGTTGATAATAATTATTATGTTACAAGTTAAGCTTTGTAAGTTTTTATTTTTGTTTAACGGACAAATTTTAGAGTGTTTATGATTCATATAATGTGACCTAAGTTGACATTCTTTTGTAATAAATGATACCTTAAAAATAATACGTATTTTTTTAGCAAGTGCCTCTGCCTACACCGCTTTGGGATTAAAAGGCGTGAAGTGTGAAATGTGTATTTTTTATCCGCACTAAGACTGTGCTTTATGTATAAAACGAATTCTGACTTTGTTAAAATCTCACTTAGAACTGTCACTTTATGGAATCGGACAGAACTTATGCATGATTTTCACAAAGCCATAATGTGTTAGTTCGCTTTATAACCTATAGTCGGCATCGTCTAAGAAGCTAATTCTGGCAAGTCGATTGACATGTCTAGCCCAGACTGGTAGTGTTGCAGTGGCGTGCACACCATATAGGAAAAAAGACACTGCCTACCTTAGTATTTTGGCTACCCGACCTAATAATAGAGTTATTGCTAGATCTTTTCTTGCTGTACTCACGACAAAGGCTACCGAAGGTCCTGTGTTTTGTGTGTGAGTAGATATGTAGGTACCTATATTTCGTAAAGACAAGTTATATATACATAGGTGTCAATCCTTGGGGATTACTGCCTAGCTTGTTGTAAAAGCCAGTGCACGCCATTGTAGTGTTGTATAATACTGGCAAGATTCGATTTATTCTAGAAATATAATTTATGAGCGTGATGTCATCAATTAGTCTTCGTAAATGCTTTATGAGCAACAGTGCATGCATACAATATTTCGACACGACGAAACGTTTTTTTTAGCCGTGCATCATTGTACAGCAATTACTGCTAACAAAACGTGCATGGACTCACTGCATAATCGAAACGTGCGATTGCCTACGATTCATGAACGAAAAAAATACGACAAATGGATCGAATGTTCAACAGACGTTTATTGAACCATTTTTGTTTATGGTAATTTATTGAATAGAATAAATATCTAATGCATAGTGACGTGGACAGGCGGACGAGTACTGGAAAGTGTGACACGATAGAGGGCCTTCAACATTTTCGTATCGAGATAAACATTTCTTGAGAGATTAAAAACGAAAATATTAAGTCTATCTAGTAGGGTAGATCTCGTCTATTATCTTTGCTTACCCGAGAGACAGGAGTTAAGTTATGTACTATGGTCCGCGCGCTGTAAGAAGCCTATTTTGACATATTGATAAAAAAATTGAACGGAAATAGCGGACTAAAAATATACGGCGTTCAAGATTTGGACCTTCTATTTCTTCTTTGTTCTTTGTCACTCAATATTAGGTTTTTTAATCGAAATTTTGGAGTGATTCGATAGATTTTTTTATAGGTCAGTCGTTGGTCGGTAGACATATTGTTTCTTAGAATTTAATCATTAGTAATATTTATTTAATAAGCATTGATGAAACACAAAATCGACTGTTTGTGAGTTAATATACAAACACGCATCACTATCATGCACCTCAGTACACCTGTCTAAACGGGCTTCTTACAGCGCGCGTACAGATTATCTGGACCTAAGTACCTTTTTTTGTTTACGAAGGAGAAAGCTCTGTGGTCACTCCACTGCTGTGGGGATGACTGAAATACTCTCACGCCTTCAATAAGGTTTGTTGACGAATCATATATTCATGTAAGATTCTGTTGTTGATACAGTCATAATAAAGAATATGTTATGTCGACGAAACGTCCGTAGTATAAAGGTTGTGTCGTTTAACAACTGATAAACGAAACAATCACTCAGCGGTTCATGGTGAGGATAAATGTTTGTCGGATTTAAGTTTCAGATTCGTTAAATATAAATGTTGGTAGGTACGTTACGTAATATATTTTCGCCAAAATATTTCTCCAAGCTACTACATACCTACATTTGTGCATTGTGTATACAATTCATTCCTTGAACAAACACCAGCAAATTAAGGTCCTGTGAGACAGTAGCGAGTGTGTTGTTACATTCCAAATAGTGTTTGTTTTGACGTCGCAGTGAGTAATCGAGGCTCTAGGTCCTGACCCTGGACAACTGTGATGTCGTCCTCCTACGGTATCAAGTTTTAAAGAAAGAAAGGCTATCAAACATACATGGTCATCATCATCAGCCACATGGTATCCACAGCTGGACGAGGGCTTCGCGCAATTTGGGGTGAAATGCCAATATTCGTCACGTGTTTACAATCACAGTGAGTGGTAAAAATAAATACACTTCACGCCTTTTAATCCCAAAGCGGGGTAGGCAGAGGCACTTCCTTAATAAGCAAATGCCCACCATTCACCGAGCGTATTTAACCCAACGTGGCAGGGGGTGAGCACATCGCCGTTATAGGGTTCACACACCTTGTGGTGTGCGGGTTTCATCACGATGTTGTCCTTCACCGTACGAGCGTTGCGTTGCGTACATAGGCTCTGAAAAAGAGTCCCATTGGTACACGTCCAGTAGCCGGACTCGAACCCGCGACCTCCCGGTTACAAGTCAAGTATCCGACCAACTGGACACAGACGCTCCCT
>SJJU01016693.1:0-15409 GCA_012932125.1 Conopomorpha cramerella
CAATTAGAAGACCAAATCAGTAATTTTGTCGCTAAGTCAGTATTTTAGTTAGGTTAGGTTAGACTTTTTTGATGCACGTTTAAATACTATCCATATTTAATTGATTAGGTTACCTGCAACTCTAGCATGCGCGTCAAGAAATACACTGCATAAATACGCACGTTGATTGCTGTTATGTCACGCTTAGACACAGCTTGTTTCAAGAAATCGCGGCGCGTTATGTCTTGTTACTTCTTTCTAGGAGGAAGAAGATTTCTCGAAGCTCTGAGCGGAGTAGCCTTTTGTAATTTTATCATATAGTAGTCATTTTTACATTTTGTACATGTGTGCAATAAAGAGTTCATTCATTAATTAATTCACAGTACGGAAAATAAAATATGGAATTGTTTGTTTGTTTGTTTAAATCTTTATTGCACTATTTACAAATGGCGGACTTAATGCTATTGCATTTTCTACCAGTCAACCCAAGTTGTGGTGAAAAAGCTAAGGTGCCTTACCACCAGTAGAAAAAGTTACATAGAAAAAAAAATCAAATGAAACATACACGTTACATAAAAACTTATAGTAAAAAAAAACAATACACACATACAATCAGAGAACCAAAAAAGAAAAGAAAAAAAAATACGGGTACTTGATAAAAAAAATAAAAAATAAACAAAGAATTAAATTTGTCTGGAAAGATAAAAGTATGAAAATAAATAAATAAAAGTATGGAAAGATAAAAGTATGATAAAAGTATGAAGTAAAATATGAAACTTCAGTACGGTAGAGGTGCACTAAGAAAGGAATTATCGGAATTCCCACGGGAACCGGATTTATAATGTATATTATGGGCAAAACAATGTTTCCCGGGTCAGCTAGGTCCATAATAATATACGTATATGTATAGATCATAATAATGAGATTATCTTTCCAGCTACTCTCAGAAGTTCATTACGAAAAAGTGTGAAATAAAACCAAGGGAAACGTTCCAAAAATATGACGACAAACTCCTTCCAATAACAGACAAAATTTAATTGATAGCTTACCCAGCTGACACTGTGAGAACATTGTTATAAGTCTGAAGGGCTATTCCAGGTCTCCTTTAGTTCCTGTTATTGAAAACGTATTGCCTGTCAATAATGTCAGATATTTTACAAATAATAATATAATAATAATATTTTACAACAACACACACATCTCTTTAAGGAAACGCGCACTGACATGATATTAAATGTTTAAAACGGGTGTTTAAAACAGATCAACTTGTACAGCTGATGTCGTTAGTGTAACGTGTCGAAATAGTGACTTTTTGAGGGTAGTTCCGGATTCGCAGCCAACCAGTGAACGACGCCGCCGCCGTACTCCAGTCAGCTGGCGACCACAACACGTGTAACTGTGTCGAATGTCTATGCCAATAATCGCCGCGCTTGGCAAGCGGGTTGGCGATCGCAGTGGTGTTGTCGTTTACCTCACAGAGAGCGCTGCTGTCCGCCCTCTGCCCCCCTAATATAGCACTCCAAGAAAGAAATGAAATGACAAGACATACCAGGCACTGTGATTGGTTGAAACAAGTCGCACGATGTGATATTAGCCAATCACAGCCCGTATTTATTATATGTCGTGTCGAGAAAGACGCCCTTACTAGGGCTGCTGGAGAGTTCTCTCGGTTGCCGCGAACCCCAGGATGGGAAAAGTTGGGCTGGGCTGGTGTATTCTATTCGGAAGCAAGTTGACATTAACTTAATACGAGAATAGCTCATCTGATATTGTTTGGATCCCGGCCAAGTGCCAGCAAAGCTTCGCGGCTACCACTCAATAGAGACATTTAGTGCTTCGCCAATATGACCCAGATTTCATAGAAACTTTTTTTTTTGGGTATGTACTTATAGTCTATACAAAGAGGATGTATTTGACTGTTTGTTTGTTTGAATTATATAAGTCAAAGTCAACATTATTTATTTCATCTATATAAGTGCTATAACATACAGATATACCATAACACAAAGCTTGATGAACGTCATTTATGACTTTAAAACAAAAGTAATCGTCCCCGGTTCGAATTAATTTCTTTTACTGGCCAGAAGAAACGGGAATAAACTGGCATCGTTTCAAATTCCGATTTCGCTAATTCTTTCTTTGCTGTGCTTATTAATGACATCAGAAGGTTCTTATGAAAGAAAAAAATGACATCCACTTCTGGGCACAGGCCACCCTATATTCATATTAATTAATAGTTAAGACAGGACAACGTCGGTCGAGTCCACTAGTAACTTATATAGATGGAACAACTCTTACCAGGTTCATCATCAACCCATACCTGTCCACTGCTGGACATAGGCCTCTCCAATTGCACGCCACTGTGATCTGTTTTCGGCTTCTCGCATCCAGCTTCTGCCTGAGGGCGTCCTACACTCCGTTTGCCGAGACCCGGTCTCCACTCGAGAACTCGTTTTCCCCAACGGTCATCGGTTCTACGGCAAATATGGCCGGCCCACTGCTGCCACTTCAGCTTGCTAAAACGATGAGCTATGTCGATGACTTTGGTTCTCTGTCGGATCATTTCTGTCACTTCATTTCTGACTCGATCCTCCAGAGAAACGCTGAGCATTTCCATTGGACGCTGTGCGACTTTGAGCTTGTGGGCCAGCCGTGCCGTCAGTGTCCACGTCTCAGCTCCGTATGTCATTACAAGTAGGACACACTGATTGAAGACTTTTGTCTTCAGGCACTGTGGGATCGCTGATGTTAAGACTCGATGTAACTTCCCAAATGCTGCCCAACCCAGCTGAATTCCTAGCTTACCAGGTTGGAGTGTAGTAAACTTGGATCCCTGGAATAACGCGAGTAAAATCGCGGGGCATGTACTAGTACACAGATATGTTGGAAGCTTCCACGTGCTTTCATTATTTGCACAAGTCACTGGAGACTGATTTCTTTCCTACGAAAAGAAAAGGATGGATGGTTTTATTCGAGCTTATAACAAATTGTGGTATATTTGTGATCTAAAGTTGTCTAGTGTTGTTTTTTTTCGAAAGGTAAACTTTAGAATGAGATAGTATGAGAGTTTTAAGGTTTTGCCCAATATATTTTTTTTATTACCTACATACTAAAGTCAAATTAAGTTGGTATATGCTAAATGCGAAAGTTCGTGAAATGCGAGATGTAATTATGTACGTTTAAAAAAACATACAATCTGATACTTAAATACTATGTAAATTAAACTGAAAATTTTAATACAAACAGTGTAATATCTACATAATCGTGAAATATACTCTAACTTGATTGCAGCGGAGTACAAAATTGTATGAATTGGAACTGTCAAATTGGACTGTTGGATTAAAAAAATAGTCAATAGGTGCCATCTAAGAAAAATCCATCTCGTTTGCGTTATTACTTACCTACCAGGATAGAGCGAGATGGACTTACGAAGCTCGACTATTGCTGGGATATCCGGCATTGCCTTAATTCAAGACAGTACATACGTATTAATATTGAATGTAGTCTTTGTCTCTCTATGGATATCTGACAGGGATAACATGATAAAAGAATACGGAGTTGATACATAATCAACTCACTAGGAAGCAGTGGCGTGCACTGGCTTTTACGACAAGGTAGGCAGTGATCCCCAAGGATTGACACCTATGTATAGGTAACTTGTCATTACGAAATATGGGCAACCTATCTACTCACGCACAAAACAACCTCCTAAAAAAAAAAGATCTAGCATTAACTATTGTTAGGTCGGGAAGCTAGAATACTAAGGTAGGCAGTGTCTTGTTGCGTATAAGGTGTGCACGCCACTGCTAGGAAGCCAAGCTTAATAGGCTCTCGTACTAATCGTTATGACATCACAGCGTCATACGATGTGCATTGACGGTTTCGTTACTCACATTTTACTGTACTCCTTAGTAAAACGGCAATGTACTTCGAAGCCCCGAGGCTGTAGTCTACTTCCTTAGTCAATCTCATAGTAAGTTGAACGGGGATCGGAAGCCGTATCATGTACACACATCAAAAGTGTCTAGGGATCAGGTACATTTTAGAAGATTGCAATCAAGAATATATTTTACAAAAACTGAATTCATTCATAATTTATTCAAAATGTAGTGATAAGTCATTGATACAGGCATGGGGGATTAGGTAGGAGACCAATCCAGAAGATTAGATTTGATTTAAATAAATTAGATTTTTTTAGAGCTAAAAATGTTCTTGATCTCTAGACACTTTTGATGTGTGTACATTGGGAGTCAGTAATCAAGTTTACGTCTGTGTAACAGTGACAGATAGCTCCATCCCTATCTCATAATCTTACTAATATTATAAATGGGAAAGTGATTTTGTTTGTTTATTTGTTCCGCTTTCACGCCGTAACTACTGAACCGATTGCTTTGAAATTTTGCAGACGTATAGTTGTTAGAAGTTCGGTTTAAAAATAATAGGGTACTTTTTATCGCGGGAAAAATTGACATTACCGTGATATTCCCGAGGGTTAACAAAAATATTCCTTTATACCGCAATATAACCGAAGTCCACGCGGGTGAAGCCGCGGGCGGAAAGCTAGTCGAATATATAGGAAACTTACATGTTGGGTCTCCAAGGTACGGCCGCAATGGAACAACACTTGTATGCTCCAGCATAACCCTTTTAGGGGACTTAGTAGGTAATAGTAGATACTTTCAGTCGGTCGAGTCTAATCACAGTAAAAATCGGCTTATTCCAAATATCTACCCTAGAAAATCCTCAGGGTGGATAGCGGGAACATACGCGTTTAAAAGTCCACCTTGTCACATAAATTAAACATTCAATTGTATGGCAGGGTGGATAATCGAGCGCGCATTTTTCGAATATCTACCCTGGGGTACATTTTTCAGGGTGGTTAATCGGAATAATTCTCATAATCCACTAGCACGGAAACGCCTTTTCTGTCATTGTGTCAATTGTCGGAAAAGGGGATCAATATTTTTCTTCACTCAGTTGTTCGGTAAATTTAGTTCGGTGTTAAACAAAAGTCAACCTTTACATGTACAGAACAAAGGCCGTTTTAATGTTGAATCTATTAAGACAGGTGCCAAATTGATTTGTTACTTTGACACCACCAAATAGAGTATATTTTACATTAACCACCGGACAAAATAACCGAACTACTGAGACTGGACCCGTTTCTCTCAGTTTCAATGGGTTAATAAATGAGACATAACTATTATACAAACATACTCAGATAGATTCAAGCATGTCTCCCAGAGGGTAAGCTAAAGACATATAGGTACTAATTTTCGCATATAAAAGCCAAAGTTAAATTAGGATAAATATAATGGATGGACTCAATAGAGGTAAAACTAGCCTATATTCTTATTCTAAGTGATTTTTGGTCTCGTGGTCAACATGTCTGCCTCTATTCCGTAGGGTCGTGTGTTCGATTCCCAGGCTTTTTCAGGCAGATTCGCTGACAGGTTTGAGTTTTGAAGTACTTGTTGGATGTGTGTGGATGTTTTACTTTTTATGTTTTAGCATGTAGTTAATAGAAAAAAAATAAGTAAGTGATAGTATATTTTGTTGTCTGAATTCCATAACACAAGTGCTTTAGCTACTTAACATGAGATGAAGGCAATGTGTGTGTTGTTGTAAAATGTTTATTAAATTGTTGAAGCAGGCCAGATATTATCTTCTGTTCTGACACGACTACACTATTAATAAGTTGTGAACGAAGCATTTGCGGATTTGATTATTATAGACATGTGTGACGTGACGGCGAATAGAATACATGTGTCACCACCCCAGCCCAACTTTTCCCGTCATGGGGGTCGTAAGAGGCGACCGAGGGAGCTCTCCAGAGACGGGCAGCAGCGCTCTCTGTGAGTTAACCCACAACACCACTGCGATCGCCAACCCGCCTGCCAAGCGTGGCGATGTTTCACCCCAAATGACGGATCTCATTGGGGGAGGCCCTCGTCCAGCAGTGGACGTTATGTGGCTGATGATGATGATGATGATTATAGGCATATATCTGGTACTACCATTTTCATATGAAGTATTAAATTATATTTTAATGCAACGCGCACTGACATTAAAACTCAGTATTGTTCACCGAGAGGAGAGGAGAGGCCTATGTCCAGCAGTGGACAGGTATGGGCTGATGATGATGATGATGATTGTTCACCGAGTCCACTCGTGACCACGATGCATGCAACTCCGTCGAAACGTCGAGTAAAATAACAAAGGTAAGCTCGAGCTTGTCTTTGATTATTTTCGCGCCTATATACCTGGTGAACAATATTGAGTTATTAAGTATTAAATTATTCTGTTTACATAATTTTCCAGATAAATAATATTACCTATATCCCTACTGTCGTCTTTTTTTCTAATTACTAGTATTTTTTTGTAAAAAAATGTAGTGCAACAGTTGAATCCCCAGCTAATTACTAGGCTAGAAGACTCTAGACGTCACGTCTCCGAAGTTTCTTACAACTCCAGCAGTACTAATAACATCATTACTTAACTAAAGTAAGTTTACTAATTTTGTCAATGTGTCCAATGAGAATACAATTTCAATAAGTTACTTTAGTCTTTAACTTAACTTCGTGGGTGATTACTTTATTTGTTTATTTAAAACTAAATTATCTGTAAAGTTCAATATTATCTGATGAGTCCCTAAAACATTCGCAACTATTATAAATCCAAGATGGCCGCCGCTACAAAATGGCGGATTACTTATACCTCTACTTACAATATGGGTGTCAAATGAAAGAGCTCGACTAGTAGAATATACTATAATTAAAAACTTTAAAATAAAATTATTTTAAAAAACTTTTTACGTTAAACAGTTTTAACAGAATAGAAAAGTATTCATGAAGATAATGTACTAAAAACTAAAATTTAGTGGGTTCTAGTTATTGGGTATTGATCAGACATAAAAATAAAATCGTGGAGCGTATAAGTTAGGTAGTAATTAGGTAGGTAAGTAGTAGATGTTATATTAATTTACTAAGGTCACGCCACGCCCCACGCTTTTATTTTTATTTCTGATCAATAATCAATGACTAGAACCCAATAAATTTTATTTTTTAGTTTTCAGTACATTATCTTCATGAATACCTTTCTATTCCGATAAAACCGTTTAACCTAAAAAAATTTTTTTTTATTATTTTTTTTCGATTAGTGCCTTGCCTTTAGTTCAAGTATTATTACCACCAACTGTATTACGTACTAAGTCCCCGTTATTGTAGGCATAGCGGCGTGTGATCGTCGAGGTGTTCTGACGTCCATCGTCAGTTTGAACAAGACGACCTATAATAGCGTAACGTTGAATGCATCTCTATCACCAAAATAACAAGCCCTGAGGGATATTTGCACACGGAAATTTGGCTTTCACAAACTATTCGAGCTTAGCATTGAAAGTTATTGTTGCAAAGACAAACTAATGGCCAAGCGATACTTTGAGAGAAAGATAGAGAGAGAGAAATGATTTATTCGCATTAAAACTAAAAAAACACAAATAAAATACAGAAAAATTATAACAGATAGAGAAAAAAATACACTTCACGCCTTTTAATCCCAAAGCAGGGTAGGCAGAGGCACTTGCTTAGCAAGTCTTGCTAAAGCAAATGCCCACGGTTCACCAAACGTATTTAACCCAATGTGACAGGGGGTGAGCCCATCGCCGCAATATACAAATTCAAAATAAGTGTTGTTTGGGGTGCGGAAGTTATTTCTTTTGTTGCTGCAATTGGCAAGAGGTTGAGGGATCGCGTTCACGACAGAAAGGCTGGAAAATATTTGGCACAGATACTGTCGATAGCAATCCAACGTGGTAACGCGGCAAATGTATTAGGAGCGTTTGAACCCAGTAGTAGACTGTAGTGGTAGGTTAGTTGTAATTTATATGACGAAACATGCTGTGGATGCCTTGCCTGTTTAGATGCATAAGAATTTCGCCATGCCTGTATTACTAACTGACTTATCACTACATTTTGAATAAATTATGAATGAATTCAGTTTTTGTAAAATATATTCTTGATTCCAATCTTATAAAACGATCAAGTACATTTTAGAACCCTAGACACTTTTGATGTGTGTAGTTTAGAATGCAAAAAGGCAGTTGGCTCAGCATTATACTGGGGATTGCGCTAGTGGCAGCCTTTGAGTACTGATTTGATCATCATCAGCCACATGATGTCCACCCCTGGACGAGAGTCTTCCCAATGATTTCCATGTTCATGTGGGGGAGAAATGCCAATAATCGCCACGCTTGGCAGGCGGGTTGACGATCGCAGTGGTGTTCCGGTTTAACTCACAGAGAGCGCTGCTACCCGACCTCTGGAGAGTTCCCCCGGTCGCCGCTTACGACCCCACAATGAGAAAAGTTAGGACTGGGGTGGTGACACATGTGTATTTGCCGTCACCACACGGCTTTGACGCACGGCCATATGTTTAAACTGCGTATAATTTAGAGAAACATTAAAATACAGAGACGACTTTATCGCTGATCTCAAATGAAAAGAAGACAGCTTCTTACCATAATTATTATACTTGCACAGAATTATAATTCTTTGACGTCATACTGACTATTTCAAAAAAATCCGAAATGTGTCTAGAAAATTATTGTTGTGTAATATTTTGTAAAGCTTGTTTCTTGATGTCACGATAAAGATCTCGAGGAAGAAATAGCAGCTAGATTTGATTTATTTTTGGTTTTTATTAAGGAAATGATAACTACGAGACGGGCATTTTACAAACCGGTTTTGTTTTAGTTTCTAAGTTCTAAAGAAATTGGTGGTAAATAAATGAAGTTGTTGTATTACTTTAATGATCATATTGCTTTGATAATTTGTTTTATGTCATTTTTATGGTGCTATTGATAAGCCCACTACCACCAAAGCCCTACCTGCCTCTCGGCGTACGGGCCATTATCTGTAAACGTGCGCGTCTACTAGCTGATTTGATTCTATGTTGTCTACTCTTTTCTTGATATTATAAACTATAAAATTCACAAACTCAAATGTGACCCGGAGGTCAGCTGAGCTGAAGAGGTACTGGGCCAGCTACGTCGCTCGAATGGAACCTAACGGTTGGGCTAAACGAACGATGGTATTCGTCGGAGTTCCCAACAAATGGCAAGAGACGACGTGGTCGACCCAGAAAGCGTCGGAGTAACGAACTGGTATCTCACGACGAAAGACAGTGGAACGCCGCCCAAAAACGCACGGCGTCGAAGGAGGGGAGAGAGGACTGCGCCCTGCAGTGGGAAAATAGTGGCTCAAAATAATAAATATTAATAATTAAAAACGGCCATTCCAGCCCAAATTTTCCCGTAATGGCGGTCGTAAGAGGCGACCAAGGGAGCTCTCCAGAGAACGGGCAGCAGCGCTCTCTATGAGTTAAACCTCAACACCACTTAGATCGCAAATCCGCCTGCGATGCGTGGCGATTTTTTGGCATATCACCCCTAGTGTTTCACGCAATTTTTAAAAGCTTTTTACATTTGATTTTATTGATTTTTTTATTTTTGATTAGACTACTGATTTTATTGATCCGTTATACTTATTACTAAAAATATATATACAGATCGACTAATAAGAGCTGCCACTCTCACAGTACTCACACTAATGCAATTTGACTGATACAGTATGTTTTTTTTACGCGTGTCACTAAGCATTAAGCTTTATTGACACGCCTTATATGCCACGTGGCACTCATCGGAATATGAAAACAAACACTCTGTATCTCGTTTATTCACAGACATTACACGAGCGCATCGTGTCAATGTGTTAAGCTCTTAGCAATCCACCTGTATGTATACACAGAAATTGGCGCAAGAACGGAACTATCATCATTGTAATTAAATTATAAAATTATACATAATTAAAAATGTATCTAGAGGTAAAATGTAACGCGCCACTTAATACTAACCCGTGCATAGAAGCGGAAAGATTTGAATTTGAACTTTTAGATAATGATGATTACTAAGTAGGTAATTACTTGGCCAACTAGTAAAAGAATCCTGGGAATTTTTCGGATAAACTTAGCTTTACATGAAAATAGTTTGGTTTTATATAAACTTACTAATGGGCGCCCCGCGATTTCATTCCCGCTGTTCAGTATTAATTTCTATTCAATAACCAAGAAGTTTCAGAATCATAACTCCAAAATTATTGTTTGCTCACATAATTTTTTACCCCCCTTTTTACCACCTTAGGGAACGAATTTTGTAAAAATCCTTTCTTATCTCACGTAAACATGATAAAAATAATCCTTCTGCAAAATTTCAGCTTTCTACGGTCAAGGGTTTGGGCTGGGCGTTGATGAGTCAGTGATGATTGAATCAGTCAGGACTTTGAGATTCATATACATATTAAAAGTGTCTAGGGATCAAGAACATTTTTAGCTCTAAAAAAATCTTTTTTTTTAAATCAAATCTAATCTTCTGGATTGGTCTCCTACCTTCCCCATGCCTTTTTTTTTTACATGGGGGAATCCTCATGGACACCCCGCCGCCATGGGGACAGCGAACGGGATAGTGTCGGACTCTTACCGACTAACCCCCCATGATGACCTCCGTGTCGCGTGCAGGACGGGTCCCGGGAGTACCCGAAGGAATTGCATCAGGACCCGCCCAAGCGATCGGTCCTGTCGGACTCCGGCTCGGGGAAGACGGTGGTGTGTCTGCCCCAGCGACCTCCTTCACCGGCGGCAGTTACCAGGCCATAGGGTAACCGCCGCCCTTACCGGGGCCGTACAAGCAGGTGCCGGGGACCCCACTCCGACAGGCACCTTCCCCATGCCTGTATCAATGACTTATCACCACATTTTGAATAAATTGTGAATGAATTCAGTTTATAGGTACCTACTGAACAAGTGTGTTCCATCGTAGACCACATCGCTGCTTAACATCAGGCAGGATGGTGGTCAAACGCTTGTTCATAGTGATTAAAAAAAAGAGGTTTTTGAAAAATATATTCTTGATTGCAATCTTCTAAAATGTACTTGATCCCTAGACACTTTTGATGTGTGTATATTATTCATTTCGTGCCCCTTTTTTAATCGAGCTTTAAGTATATTTAGGTGTCTTAGCAATGGTGTATAGTCCTAATTAAGTACTTTGCTGATATTTTACATGCGTGTTAAATAAACCTAAATCTCGCGATCACATAGTCGGCTCCTATACAGAGAGTAAATTGCCCCGAACCGGTCTTACTCGTAGAAACGTTGTTGGGCTCGTCAATATGAACAACTATTTTCTACCATCGGTCGGGGTCTTTTTCATCATCATCATCAGCCCATATTTGTCCACTACTTTTACGGGGTATTTTTACACGAGCTATATTTAGCTATTGCAACAAAGTACAATAGGCGGATGTACCAGTCATGGGAGATTTATTTTATTTGTCCAACTTACTACTATCATTACAGAGTTAACTCTAAAGCGATAGTGAAGTTTAATAGTACAAGTGCCGTCAATAACGATATAAAATAAAGTTGGCGTCAGTGATACATTAACAATAGTAAGGAAAGGAACGCCTACGAAATGCCAGGAACAGAAACTGTAGCATTCTATTCAAACCAAGTGATGACAGCAAATAGAGGTAGAATACATGTGTCACCACTAGAGATGGGTTTCTATCCGAGTATTTATCCGCTGGAGGATAAATATCCATAAATACTCGTATTTACTCGAGCATTTATCCAAAGTGAGAGTAAATATTTTGCTTCAGTTCTTTTAAAAAAACACGATTGGCGTTGACTTGGTCGCTTGATTTCGCATTTATACAACAATTTATTGTTTTATTACTATTAAATTAATTACTTAATTAATGTTTTATAAGTACATAATGTATCTATTATATAAAAATCAAAGCCACTTTTCGTTGTCATGTCATAACTCCGGAACGGGTGGACCGATTTCGCTAATTGTTTCTTTGTTGTGCTTATTAATGACAGCAGAAGGTTCTTATGAAAGAAAAAAATGACATCCACTGCTCGGCACAGGCCACCCTAGATGTTCATATTAATAGTTAAGACAGGACAACGTCTGTCGAGTCCACTAGTATAATTATAATTTATGTATGGTCAATTTATTGTATGCGTAGGTCTAACTGTTTTATTTTATTATTATATTATTATCTATTATATTATCTATCTTATATATTAAAATCAATGCTACTTTTCGTTGTCATGGTATAACTCTGGAACGGGTGGACAGATTTCGCTAATTTTTCTTTTGTTGTGCTTATTAATGATAGGAGAAGGTTATTATGAAAGAAAAAAATTACATCCACTGCTGGGCACAGGCCACCCTGGAAGTTATACTAATTTTAATATTCATAGTTAAGACAGGAGGATCCACGGTATTATTATAATAAATGCTGTATATCGTCCCTCTCACTGAGTGCCGGCGGAAGACCAGCGTCACGAGTAACTGAGACTTGATGCTGAGCCGGAGTCTCCTCTTCGCTGACAAACACAGCCACACCGTGGCTATTCATGTGTGATTGTGTATTTTATTTTTTCATATTGTTTAATTTTTATGTGTATGTAATTTGTGCTTCTCAGAGAAAATAAATGTCTTGTCTTGTCATTTCGAGATATCACTCTTTCGCGAAATGTTGCTACTTTTATAAGGAAGTTTTATGGAATCTTTTTGATGTGTGTCTTTAAATTATGAACTCTGGTGCACCCGGCCGGGTATTTATTGGGCGGCAGTGTGTCGGATACCGGGTTATTGGCCACCAGTACGTTGGATATCCGGACATCGGGCGATATCCGACTGGATATCCGGTTATTAGGTGACATCCGGCCGGATTGTGAAAATCCTGACTGATTTACCGGCCGGATAAGCTGGATATCGGATAGACCCGGATATCCGGTTATAGATTGATATGAAAAATCGACCGAGCAAGCAAGAAACCGGATAGGGCCGGATATCCGGCTATATTCATCCAGATATACGGTTATTGGGTGACATCCGGCTGGATTGTGAAAATCCTGACTGATTTACCGGCCGGATAAGCCGGATACCGGATATCCGGTTATAGATCGACGTGAAAAATCGACCGAGCAAGCCAGAAACCGGATAAGGCCGGATATCCGGTTATAGTCAGGCATCCGGCCGGACTGTGAATAATCGTTCGGTAAACCGGATAGAGCCGGATATCCATTCCAACTCAAAATTGTTCATGTTTATGCCCACCTACTCATTGACCTATGATAGACTTATTTCTTGATACCTATTGGTCCAGTGCCTAATTATACTTACCTAATTACTGAGTTCGTGATACATTTTTTTATATGTATACTATCTACCTACTTACATTTTATATATACCGCCTATTTTCATTTATCACGTTCCTGGATACCACGGGTATGTCCTTATGCCTTTTAGCTTCATCTCCATTCATACATAATATCTGGTTTCGAGTACTTTTCATGCCATCTTTCGTCAAGACATGACTAATTTGGGTGATGTATGTCTTTTTGGAGCCATCTCTGCCCTACCCGACCCGTTCCGTCACCCATATTATCAATTTTCATCACGAATTTAATTAAAACAAGTGTAAACAAATATTTATCCTAGGTTTTGGATAAATACTCAGTGTAAACGAGTAAATACGGATAAATATCCATATTTATCTTTCCACTGAGTATTTATCCTTCGAGTATTTATCCAACTGCCCATCTCTAGTCACCACCCCAGACAACTTCTACCGTATTGGTGGTCTCCAGAGAACGGAAGTCTCCAGAGAACGGGCAGCAGCGCTCTCTGTGAGTAAAACCACAACACCAATACGATCCCCAATCCGAAAGCCAACCGTGGCCTCCACCAAATGATCATGGAAATCTTTGAGGTAGGCTCTCGTCCAGCAGTGGACGTCATATGGCTGATGATGATGATGATAATAATTATTTTCATCCCAGTTCAGTCATCCCGGACCCGTCGCGAAGTCTCCGTAGTGTGGTCGTCATGCCCCAGAAGGGGGAGAGTTGGCAACAAAACAGGGGCGGATAAAGATAATTTGTATGGAGTCAAGAAAACGTGTGCGTTGAAGAGGCAAAAGCAAGAAGACGCGCACGTCTTCAGAGAATGACCCGTACAGAGAGAGGCAGGTAGGGCTTGGGTGGTGGTGGGATTATCCCTGTTTATATATCCCAATTCAGTATGGGATGGTTTCCATTACGTAAAATGGGACCACCTCAGAAGTGAACACAATCCTACAAAAAAAAAATGAAATCCGTCTATAATTGACAAAAATATCGGTAAACATACATAAAAAAAATATACATACAGACGAATTGAGAACCTCCTCCTTTTTACTTGAAGTCGGTTAAAAAGCAATAAAGAAGTCGGTTAAAGAGTCCACTCGTGACCACGACGCATGCAACTGCGTCGAGTAAAATAACAAAGGCAAGCTCGAGCTTGTCTTTGATTATATTCGCGCCTATATACCCGGTGAACAATATTGAGTTATAAAGCAGTAATATCAGAATAATGAAATAAGTATTTATCAGTATCAGGTATAAAGTACTGGTAAGTAACCTATAAAGAAATTGAACTAAGGCGATCGTTAACCGAAATCACAACGACCTAGTAACATTTGACTCTCTGACGTATCGATAAGAGGTAGTTGAACTTGATACGGATTGTTCGACAAATGCATTTCATATATAACATTAATAATATTAATCGTCTGTGGTCCAGATGGTCGGACACTTGACTTGTAACTGGGAGGTCGCGGGTACGAGTCCAGCTACTGGGTGTGTACCAATGGGACTCGTTTTCGGAGCCTATGTACGACAATATCGTGATGAAACACGCACCCACAGAAAAATTTAACACTTCGGTACATCTTTGCAGCGTCTGTGGTCCAGTTGGTCGGGTACTTGTAACCGGGAGATCGCAGGTTCGAGTCCTGATACTGGACGTGTACCAATGGGACTCTTTTTTAGAGCCTATGTGCGCAATGCAACGCTCGTACGATGAAGCACAACATCGTAATGAAACTCGCACATCACAAGATGTGCGAACCCTATAACGGCGATGGGCTCACCCCTGTCACGTTGGGTTAAATACACTTGGTGAACCGTGGGCTTTAGCTTATGTCTCTGCCTACCCAGGTTTGGGATCAAAAGCCGTGAAGTGTATTTTTTTATTATATCTATACATAAAAGAAAGTTGTGTCAGTTACACTATTTATATCTCAAGAGCAGTTGAACTGATATGGCTGAAAATTGGTGTGAAGCTTAGAACCAGGAGATGGACATAGGATACTTTTTATCCCGTTCCTGTGGAGCGCGTCACTACATAGTGTATGTTATAATTTGTATGAAATTGCAATACAGAAACTACGCAAATGAAATCGCGGGGCGTCCACTAGTTTGGAATAATGAAACGCGCATAGACAATATCACCTCAATATTCAAAATTCCAATATTCGAC